>CAJVQA010008575.1:0-12842 GCA_910591915.1 Cetraspora pellucida
ACAAGGCCACCACACCTCTCTGGTTGTATACTAATCTTATACAAGTTATATAATTATAATAAAAATAAAAAAAAAAAAAAAACCACCAAGAAAAAAAAAAAAAAAAAAATTTAAAATATATTAATTTATTATATAAACATGCAATTACTATGAAATTTTTATTAATTATTTATATAAAATCAAAAAATAAAATCAAGTATTTATTTGTTATATTAATATATGGATTTTGAATATTCACTTTATAAAATACTTGAAAATTTATTAATTATCAGTTTTGTATACCAAATTCAAACATTGTTGCAATCAAATTCAGACATTGTTGCAATCAAATTCAGACATTGTAACAATCAAATTTGGACATTGTAGCAATCAAATTTGAACATTGTAGCAATCAAATTCAGACATTATAGCAATCAAATTCAGACATTAGTAAAATTAAATTTGAACACTATAATAATCGAATTTGATTTTACTGATGTCCGAATTTGATTGCTATAATGTCCAAATTTGATTGTTACAATGTTCAATTTGATTGCTAAAATGTCCAAATTTGATTGCTACAATGTCTGAATTTGATTGCAACAATGTCTGAATTTGATTACAACAATGTCTGAATTTGGTATACAAAACCGATATTATAAAAATAAAAATTGATATTTTAGATGTTTTAAAATGTATTAACTTATTATATAAGCATGCAATCACTATGAAATTTTTACTAGTTATTCATATAAAACCAAAGAATAAAACTATATATTTATTTGATCAATTAATATGTGCGTTTTGAATATTCAATTTATAAAATACTTGAAAATTTATAATGATAATATTCGATAAAAGATGTATATAAAAATGAATTGCATTTGTGTAACATAAAAATCTGCGATACATATAAAAAAAAGTTTCTTGATATTATAATTTACAATATCAAACTTATCAAGTATATATAAGTCGATCTGATAAACTCGAAAATAATACTTTTGAAGCTTTTATCGGCGGAATAAATCGACTAGTTAATCAGTTAACAAGCTATCCATTGATTATTGTCTAGTCGGTTTAAGTTGCTAGTTCTTTTAAGCTTGTTGAAGTGGTTACAGATTTAGGTAATTTTGTCCTTACTAAGGACCAAATCTACAACCATTTCAACAATAATTGTCGCAGCTGAAGCTTGAAATTTTAATTATTTTAATATGAAATTTTTTAGAAATTTTTGGGGAGCATTTTTTCAGCATTTTTTTTAAATTAGATTAGGGTTTAAGGATAGTTTTGATAATAAAAGAGTATAAGTGGATTTTGTAGGGTTTATATTTTTAAATCGAGGTTCCTGATTTCAAGCTTCAGCCGTGACAATAATTTTAAGAGAATTCGGACTAATTTCATAAACGTCTAAACCATGAAAAAATTTATATATAATTAAATGTCAAAACTCTCATTTTTACATATTCATGAATACTGTATCTATCTATATATTTGGCCGTTGATGAAATGACATTTTTAGCACAAAAGAGAAAAATTAATTATCAGGTATTTTTTTTTTTGGGTTTGTTTTCAGTTTCAATACTTTCAATATCTTATGTATTATTTTATTTGATTAGCTAGTTGTTAAATTTATTAGTTTTCATTGTCGTTTCAGAGAATTGACGTCCCGAAAACCTCATCACCTACTTTGTTCTCATCGCTCATTATTCCTTTTTAGGATCATAGATATTATTATGCGAAGATTATTGTAATAATAGTCTAATAAAGCAAGGCGTTGTAACTGGAAAAAAAAAGCATACAATCCACGCTAATCCGTAATTTTCTAATCGATGAATAAAAAAATTGGCCAATGAACTTTGCGTTTATTTGACCAATGATGCCTCGGGTCTAAATTTTTGTCTTACTATAAATATATTTTTCTAGTATTTCATAAACTATGTAAACTATGTAATTTTAATTCTTTTGTTCTATATTAAATTTGGATTATCACTATGGAATAATGAGATGAACGCCCATAACTAAAATGGTATAGTAAAAGAGTGGGGGTATTTTTAGTCCAGATAATTATATGAAAAGTGAATAATTTTCAAAAATTTTCAAACTAGTTTTTTTCTGTAGATGATTGTTCTGTAGTTGATTCTTCTGATAAACACTTGGAACAAGTACATCGGATCCTCCATTTTGAATCCAATTCATTACGTCGACTCTCTAAATTTCTATGACCAACATTAATGTAACTAGTCCTTAATTCTTCACCAGCCTTAATTGGTTTAGTGGCAACAATTGATATGACATTATTTCGATTTGGAAATTTTATCATAATATTTGGGTCACATGAGTGGACCATGTAGGAAGCGACACGATAGAAACCGGCGCCGATCACTGATGATTCACTTGTGCGAACCATTTCTTTACTATTCTATAAATTTCAAGAATGATGGATTTAATTTGAATGAAATGCATTTATTATTGGGTTGAAATTTAGTATTATCGATACATACTTCTCTTTCTTTTCTTATTTCACGCGTGGTACTGATACCAAATGAATTATACATAAGTTTGCCTTTAAGCATTAAATACCTTTCGTCAGATATGAACTCTTCCATCCCAGGGACTTTTGCAGCAAATAATTCTCTTAACAATTTAATTTCATTAATCTCTTTGTCATTAGTTGGTACATTTAAAAACCGTAATCGTTCAATATGATCCCAAGTACTATATTCTTCTTCTTCACCCGTGATTACTTTTTGTGTTTCCTCATGAACCATTTTAGCCAAAAATCGAGCGATCATCAATGGATATTTAACATTTCCAGACTTTACCAAATGCACAAGTTGAGATTCCTTACTTTCTGTGTCGGTTTTATCACGATTAGTGAAAAGAAGTGTAGCATATTCACTCATAGCTTTTTCATGACATGTTTTTGAACAATAGACTGCTTCAAATAGATCAGTATCATCGCTGATTGGGTCACCGGAAAGTTCTTTGAGACAATAACTACAATAATCACCAGTCTGTAATATAGCATTTTTGTTTGGTTTGTGTGTTTTTTTTTTTTTTGTGGACAACATCACGTGGAACGAGCGATATATAAATTAATTGGAGCATATGTTTGGATAGTGAAAACATGGGATAATTTCGTTTCTATACCTCAAGATCAGGATCAAGCGCTGAGGCTATAGGTTGCTCATCAAAGATGACGTCACCAGGCCAAAAGTCCTTTGTAGCAAAAAGACCGCGGCGAATATCACCCATAGGCGAACTTTCGCTAATATCTCCTACTCTAACATTCATATCTTTCGGTGGAAAATTTTCAAAATACTCTGCCTTGTTTTTCTTTACCTAAATAAAGTTGATCTCATTTATTTATCTAATTATTTTTTATACAACTGTACCTATGTATATTAACGTTACTATATTTCTATTAATCTGGATTAGGGTTTTGTACCTCAAAACTCATCATTTCGTAAATCACGTTAACAACTGCTTCAGGAACGGTTTTTTGGTATATCATTATCAATTCAACAGGATTAGGATACACCTTTAAAGCCTTATAGAAGCAGAGAGCAGCGTCCAAATGATGTTCTTTACCTAACAATTCAAAAATAAATATTCATCTTGATTCAATAAAGCTATATAGAATATATTTGAATCCTTATCTACCTTCAGCAAGTAAAGTTTCACCGTTGGACACTTGGTCCATAAAGTATTTTTCTTTAGCAGCGACATCAGTGGGGAAGCTTTCTTTAGAGACTTCATCAACCGCCTTTTTAATGAAAGCTGTTATTCGATCTTTGGCGACCTCGGCTGCGGCCTGTCTAAGTTTTTCTGCTTTCTTTCTATCACGCTCTACGTGTAAAGGTTGAAATTAAAATAGTTGATTTTGTATTAAAATAAAAAACGCAGGCTCTCTTCGTAATCACAGGAATCACGTTTAAATAGCATTATGAAAAGTTATTTACTCAATTTCTTTCGAAATTCTCGGTTGTTTTGTCTCATATAATCCCAATATATGACATAGCCAATGCCGATTGCACCGAGAATACCTAGGCCGATAAGAACAGGTTTTTTCAATTCCATTATATACCATTGAGGTGAGGAAAAAAAAAAGACGGTTTAAAAGATTGACTGATCAATCGGTTATCTTTATTCGGTTGAAGTAAGTGTGATAATTGGTTGACTAATCAGTTAATTTTTATTGGCTCTGGAGATGTTGTAAAAGCATCCCATGATCACATAGCTGATGGAAGACATTCACATGATTGGTTTAAGGGTAGGGGTGACGTAGGTCATTTTTAATAGTAATTATATAGCAAACATATGATATCATATGATTTACATATAAAATTTTGTTTATGTTACACGAATTTTATATATAAATCTCGTGTGGCCTAGGAAACTCCAGGAAAACTTAGTAATATGGTGCAGGAAATCTATATTCAACGGTTACATGAAGTGTTTCAATTTTTTAAATAGTTATAACTTTTTATTTAAAGTGTTTTAAAAAAATCTAACTGGTAACTTTATAGAACTATATTAGCTTTACATATGTGTTAAATATTTTTTTTTTTTTTTTTTTAAATATTAAGGTGAGTACTTGCAACCTAGAATTTTATTAATAGTATATTTAGCTAATGGTTATATTACAATTACAGGGAGCAATTATAAAAAGAGTGTATAATTAATTACTTGTACAATTTTAGTTATTGTCTAATTTAAGTAGTTTGTCTGAAGGTTTTATACTAGTTGTTATATTTAGAACCTGCCTGTAAGTTTCTTATTTAATTATTCTAGTTTTCATATCTACTCATCTATCTCTGCCTATCAATAACCTTGGTTGATGTCAGTGAAAATATATTATAGTTATTAAGTTTTTAAAGCAGTTCACTTATATGATAAATTTTTGATCTTGTACTAAACCTTCTAGAATTTTCTGTATTCTATTCTTATAACTGATTCAGTATTACTATAACTGAGATCAATATTGGCAATTAGGACATACTATTAAACCATTATGTTCTTGTAGAGTTTATCTCAATTCTGACCAAATATCTTTTCAAAAACTCATTATTGTAAAGAATTAATATGTTTTAAAAATTAAAATTTTATATATAAATTTATAAATTTAAATATAAAATTTCAATTTCAAAACATATCAATTTCTTACAATAATAAGATATTTGGTACATATTACAGGTCAAATAAATAAATAAAAGATAAATAATAGGTAAATAACAGAAAAAAAAACTGTTATTATTCTATCTTATATTTATTAAATAATGACAGCATAACAGGTATATATCATTTTATCAACAATCAATTTACCAACATCTCATTTTACTAACAATCAATTCACTGATAGTTTATTTTACTGACAACTATATTGCTGACAGTTCATTTTACCAATTAGGTTTTTTTAAAGTTGCATTAATATTAACTCTAATTCCAACTGATTCTAATGAAAATAACTAGAATTATTTTGTCAGTAAAATAAATGTCAATAAAATAACTGTCAGTGAAATAAATTTGTCATTGAATTGACTGTTAGTGAAATAGATTGTCATTAAAGTGATTATTGACAAAATGCATATTACTCTAGCATAACAGTATCATAATAGCAAAATAACAATAAAATAACAAGAGATTTATCAATATGAGTAATATAATAGTAATATAATAGCAAAATAATAGAACAATTCTATTATTTTATTTTTAGTCTTTGTAACTAAAAATAAAATAATAAAATTGTTCTATTATTTTACTATTATGTTACTATTATATTACTTATATTGACAAATCTTCTATTATTTTACTATTATTCTGCTATTATGCTGCTATTATGTTGTCATTATTTGGTAGATATAAGGTAGAATAATAACAGTTTTTTTTTTCTGTTTTTACCTATTATTTACCCTTTATTCATTCATTCAATCTGTGTATATAGAGTTAATATAGCTCTATAAAGTTACTAATCAAATTTTTTTAAACCCTTTAGATAAAAAGTTATAATTATTTAAAAAATTGAAACACTTTATGTAACCATTATAAAATTTTATTAAAATAATTAAAAATTTTAGATTTATATACTATTAAATTTTGGTAACAATTGAATTTAATACTGTTTTATTAGTAATATGTTTTTTTTTTATATAAAAGTTTTTATTTGCTAGGAAAATCATAACAAATGATCTACGTCACCCCTACCCTTAATTTTGTGATCAAAATACATAATTTCTAAGATTAGAAAACTCCCAAAAACTAATAAATAAATGTGACGTTTATACGAACAAATTGCAAAGATTCGAATTTTTAATATAATGGTTAAGCCATATAACGGAGATTTTTTTTTTCAACCCATATTTCCATTATATAGATTAGTTGACAGTATTGAAGAGCTAAAGTTTTATTTAAATCTAATGCAATAAAAGTAGTTTTGGGCCAATTCTTTCCAGTTACCTTTACAGTATAATTTCGTGTGGTCCAATAAACGGTAATATATTTGTCTTCTAAGCAAAGTATGCGAGGAGTGGGATGATTTAGAGATTATTTTGCACAGTGAATATATGCTGACGTTACTTTGAAGTTAGACATAAATAAGTTACCCGGGCAATTGAGCATCAACCAATCAAATAAATATCCATGTCCTTCTATGATAATCTGAGATATTGTTTAGAGACACGTATTTTATTCATTTTTTCCATTTTCCAAACCATAGCACTATGGTTATCACTACTCCGACAATATGTATTCTTGGTTGCGGCACCATGGGCAAAGCTATTTTAACGGGAATTTTAAACGATATGAACGGAGTTAATAAAAACAATTATTCAGTTTCTGATACATCGTTTAAGCCACAAAAATTCATCGCATGTGTATCAGGAGACGAATCGGCTCAGAAGACGATCAAGCTTTTTGGAGAATCAGTTACAGTGGTGGCTGGGCAAAATGTCAAAGGTGTCAGTGAAGCAGATGTCGTGTTATTATGGTAACTTGATAAAGCTTTTAGTTAGGCATACAAACATACGAATTATTGATGCATTATTTCCTTTCAAAAGTACAAAACCTCAAATAGCAAAAACAATTTTAACCGACGTTGGTATGGCAGAAGCGCTAGAAAACAAATTAATTATTAGTATTTTGGCTGGAGTATCGATATTTCAGTTAAAAGAATGGGTCCCCACTTCATCCAAGATCATACGCGCTATGCCGAATACTCCTTGCATGGTTATATGAATTTCATTACTATACTTTATAATATGGTCTTTTTTTGAGTAATCATTATATTTGTTCTTTTTTCTTATTCAAATATCACTCTCGTCGAATTACCATTCATCTTGTAAATTGGTTAGATTCAAGAAGGTATGACAGTAATAAACTGTCCCGCCAATATTAACGCTGATGACAGAGCTTTCGCAATGTGGGTATTTTCTACATTGGGTAGGGTGAGAGTTTTGGATGAAAAGCATATGGATCCTGCTACAGGTCTATCAGGGAGTGGTCCAGCTTTTGCATGGTAATATGTTTATGTATAAGTAATTTGACTGTCTTTGACTATTTTCATTAATTTTTTGACTATTCGAATTAATGACAGTGTGGTGTTAGAATCTCTTGCTGATGGTGGTGTAATGATGGGACTTCCACGTGACGTTGCTCTAGAATTAGCAGCTCAAGGTAACAATTAAATATTAAAAGACAAATTTTTGGCATCATAAAATAACAAACTACTTTAATTACAATCAAAGCACTTCAAGGTGCAGCACGTATGGTTCTTAAAACTGGTAAACATCCGGCCGAGATCAAGGATAGTGTTACAACTCCAGCAGGATGCACAATTGCTGGATTACTAACAATGGAAGATGGCAAAATTCGTTCTACATTAGCAAGAGCTGTACAGGAAGCGGCCAATGTTGCATCTACGTTGGGAAAGGTTCAGGTTAACAAATAATATTTTATAGATAAAAACAATTTAGCATTATTGTTTTCAAATAAAAAAATGTTAATGCTTTATTAATCAAAATACTATATAACGCTAAAATTAAAAGCTGACCTTTAAAACGAAATGTACTATACAACTCTTACAATTAGAGCTTTAATTTTAATTTATTATTATGAAAAATAATTTCTCAAGTATCATAGAAAGATCGTTTAATTGGTTAATTGTTGTAAATTTATAACAGGTTATATCTAGGTACTCTTAAGGTAGCTTGCTAATATCTAATTTATAAACTAAACAATTAGGTATTTGTAAAATTTCTCATTTAATTTGAACTAAAAATTTGATTTTGATTTTAATTTAAGAACGATTTTAACGCTCACCAGAGGCGAAATTCACCGAGATCTCAAAAATGGCTTTGATAATCGGTATTCGGTGTACTAAGTAAAAATTAAAAAACCCTAACCTTAAAGTTCAATTTTAACTTTAAAACTTGTAAAATTTTTCAAATTATGATTTTTTTATCAACTTTTATATTATGAAAGATTGTCGTATATGCACCAATCGGATTTTTTTGAATGATCGTCACCAATAAGATCATTAGATCAGGTGTAACGTGAAAATCACGCTTTTTTAAAAAAACAGACGATAATTAAAAATTCTGACTATGAAACCACTTTCTGCACTTTAATAAAAAAAATTTCACATGAAATTTTGGTATAGAACATGTTTATTGTAATTCCTATACCAACTCTAACATAAGGTTTTAGTACTTTAAAATATTATGCATATTAAAGTTTTTTTGATTATTTGAAAAGATCTAATTGGTGCATATACAATGATCTTTCATGGTCTTACTAGAGTAGCTTATAATTTTACTAGATCACAGATCCAGATTTATTCGTTTTTAATCATAAGACTATAATTCTTAGATTATTTTTATTCTTAAAGCAAACTTATCAAAGTGAGTTGTATTCTCTTTTATTGTTAACCTAATTTGATATTATAGTTAAGATCAATATTTGTAATTAGAATTATCTATTAAATGACTATTACTCTTATAAAATTCATTTAAATCTTGGTACTTATCTTTCTGATTTTTTTTTCATCATTTCTTACTAGTTGCAACTTAGAACTAATGAACTTTTTAGATTTTCAATCTAGATAGCTTAGTATAATATATTTATCTATTTTTTTTTTTAGTGATTCTAATAGCCTAATTGATCATATACTTCTTTATATATCTTGTTATTCAGTTTATTTGACAATTTCTATGAAGGTGTTTCATAGACTTCTATTGATCCAATGATATTATTAAAAGTTTGTATTATCTTTTTATTTAGAATTTTTAAATAAGTGTTTATTTTTTTAGTTTCTTAGTCTTTTATATTCAGTATCTTATTATAGGTTTGTACCAAAGTCTTATATGATACTAGGTTTTTATATTCTTTTATATATGTATAATATTACATTTTGAATAAATGTTCCAAGTTCTCAATATCAGATAAGATTTAACTTGGTATATCTAAGATTACAAATATTCAAAATCTAACTGATTAATAAAAGACAGTTATCATAACATAGATATAATTTTCAAAATTTATTATTCATAAGAATTGAATCTTAGATCTACTACTTAAGAGTTGACAACTTATTCATTTTATTAGGTTATCATACTCCTATCTATTATAATAAATTTTTTTTTTTTTGATATTAAGATAAAATTATGCTCTTTAGTCTTTATTAGTATATTTATCATAGCTAGTACAAATCTATTTTATATATCATCTATCACTATATATTTATTTAGACATAGGACTCAGACATATTTATCTGTGACTTAAATCTATCAGAGTTCTGTATTGTGTCCTATTCACATCTAATCTAGGTTTTTGTTTTATTACTAATTATATTAGATAATCTACATATTCTCCTCATGTCTTACAACCTACTATAATAACTCTCAAATTGGTTTACTAGGTTATTCATTCCTTTTGAGCTACTATTTTTGGTTTGTTCAAAGAGTGCCTCTCTAGCATGTATCTCAAGTTAGATTTCTGTTATCATTGCTAACTTCTCAATTCAGGTACTAGTAGCATGTATCTCAAGTTAGGTTCCTACTACTACTGCTGGTTTGCAACTCTTCTTAGTCTTAGCATCATGTCTAATAGATTGTGTATCTAATCTGCCTCTTAAGTACTCTTTTTTATGATATAGATAGAACTCTATTTCAGAAATGGATACATATTCTTTTTCAGCTATAAACTAGTATTTCTACTACTGATACAAAGTTTAACTTCCAATTTAGGTATCTTAATTATGATTAGTATGGTATTTATGTTGGTATATTCCATTTGTTTTGTTATAGGTTTCCATATAGATGTGATCAGAGTTCTAGTTTGGAATCTTTAGATATACAGGACAGACTACAACTTCTCTATACAGATGATTACCTTCTATTCTTAGACATTCTATAGTGCCAGAGGTGCTTCTAATCTTAATAAGACTAATCCTTTGTCACAAACCTTCTATGCATATACTGCTTCTTTTACTACTCTAGTTCATATTATTTTAGTATCACCCTTCTAATCAAGTATTCTACAAGTTGGATGCAGAGATGTTGGTACTGCCTTGTCTCTAGAGAACTTACATATGCAAACCTTTATGTAATAGAACCTTTTGTGACACTGCTATTACACATAGTGCCTATACTTAGCAAAGTCAGTTTTCTTCTGAGAATTCCTTTTTTCATTATATATTGCACTTAGACTTAATTATAGAGCTTCATGTTCAATTATAGGCTCTTTATAGGTTACAAAAGCTAAAATCTTTCGATTTTGCCTCCAGCTGAACTTGAATTGTTGACCTTGATTATGGGGTATGGAAGCTTAACTATTAAGCTATGGGACCTACATCCTATTATAATAATTTAAATTATAAAAAAATATATATTTATATAAAAATTAATTTAAAAATTTTAATAATACTGAGCAAGGCCTCACTTTAACACCAAAAAAAAAAATTTTAATAATACAAAATTATTAATTTTTCTTTTGTTTAAAAGTTTAATACAACTATTCTTTATAAAGATAAAAGTACAACTAGTTATATATAATTTTTTGTTTTTAGTTAAGGGTAGAGTATACTATTTTAAAATTATATATAAACTTAATGATAATTTTTTTTATATTTAATTTTATAAAAAATTATATTAAGTAAACTAATTTAAATTATTAAATAAAAGTTATAAAATAGGTTTTTCTAATTCTAATAATAGTAAAATTATTAAAATTAATTAAAAACTTATTAAGATATGAAATTTTTTTTTTTTGATATTAAGGTGACCTTTTTAGTTTTTTGACTTTTATTAATTATTTATTAGTATTATAGTTTAATAAACTATTACAGAAGAGTATACAATTGGTTACATATATAACTTTTCTATATTACTTATTTAAGAAGTCTGCCTGAAGGTTTTCCACCAATTGCCATATCTAACACCCCTGTTTGGGTATTCCACTTTAAACACTTTGAACCTGTAACCTGTGTTAATATCACTGGGTCATACTCAGATATCCAGGTCATCATCTCAACCTTAGGACTAATTTATCCTTAAGGTAAACCCTCTAGAGCCTTCTGTACCCATTTTTATAGCTAATCTAGGTATTATTATAGCAAAACTAATACTTGTGGTCAGGGCTAATCATTAAACTGCTATGATCTTATAAAGTTCACATAGACTTCAGCATCTACTTCACAGTATAACTTTAGTACTTTAGTATACCTCTGCCTTTTTATTTGCCTTTTTATTTGTCTTTTTACCAAACTTCTAATTCAGATAGTTTATGTAGGACTACAACCAGTTCATTAATATATTGGGTCAGCCCAATATCCTTTTTCTTCAGTTTGTTCTAGCAACCTAGTTGGTAATACCTCTGAGACTCACAACCCAGAGGTTCTTGCCTGTTCAGCTACTATGACCAAGTATTACGACCTTAGTATTTGTTTTTTCAGGCTAGCCTTTACAGTAGAGTCATTAAAGATTCAGCTACTTTTCTACTTAGATCTTACCAAATGAACTTCTTGTTATCCAATTTCAATGGATTTATACAGTTACAAGGACTTATCTAGTGTTTGCATCACTTGATTTGTCAGTTTGCATTCCTCTGTGTAATGCCATACTTACACAGATGCTCTATGATCTGTCAGTCATGTTGGTATAATTGCCATTACAAATATCCTAACCTAATCATTAGTAACAGTTGCCATAATACAAATATTATATAGATGATTATTCAAATTTTCACTGTCAATAGAATTTGAACACCCAATCTACCATTTGGAGGATTAACAACCTGACCATTTCACTAGGTCATCACACCCTTTAAGATATGAATTTTTAAATATTAGAATATAAAATTATATAATAAAATTAGAGTGTTGCTATTTTCATCTTCTATTTTTGCTAATATCACCTTTTAAAATACATAAAAATATTTTGAAAAAGATATTATTATTAAATATATCTTTTTTTTAATATTAATTAAAGTTATTTATTAGACCTTTTTGGTTTTAATAGTTGTAAAATTATTAAAATTAGACCAGTAGTTTTTTTAAAAAAATGGATTAAAAATTATAAAATTTAAATATAAATATTTTAAAAGCCATTAGTCTAACCTTAATGATTTTACTATCATTAAAACCAAAAAAATTTAATAAATAACTTTAATTAATATTAAAAAGAGGTTTATTTAATAATTATATCTCTTTTAGAGCATTTTTTTTGTATTTAGAAAAGTGATATTAACAAAAATAGAAAATAGAAATAGCAATTCTCTAAAATTAACTTATCCCTTAAACTGTTTTCCAGGCAAATTTGCCTGGAATTTTAAATTAAATTTAGTATTTTTTAAATAACACAATAAATTAT
>CAJVQA010008576.1:0-12839 GCA_910591915.1 Cetraspora pellucida
ATTTTATGATATATTTGTTGGTTAAGATGAAGTAAAAATTTGATAACAAGTGTTGTAGCTAATTTTTTAGATGATAAGTCTAAGATAGTAGAGATAATTTTATGTGACACTAAGCTAAATAAGGTTGAAAAGACTGATGGTAGATCTACTGCATTGTGTGTAGTTATACAATACAGTTGTTTAATTTGATGATGTAGTTTGGTTATTGTTTCTGAAGTAGTGTCAAGTGTATTTGACTTGTATGTCTTTATTAAGTAATATATAATTACATATTTATATACAATAGTCTATTAACAAAAGTATAACTAGCTATATATATAACTTTAGTTATTATCTAATTAAGAGTTTTACCTATAAGTTACCTACTAGATGTCATACTTGAGACTGCCTTTGAGTTTCTTATTTAAACTTACTAATTTTCAATACTTATTGCATATATATACAATACTTTACATTATTATTGTAATAATATATTAAGGATGTTCTCAAGCAACTCCCTCAATGTGATCTGATAGTGATTAAGATGATGCTCAATTATTACAATTGATTGTAATAACGATTGCAATCATTGTTTGAACAGACCATCTTTGTTTTACTCTATTGTTGTTATGTCTTTAGTAAATCATAACAAAAAAAAAAAGTCAACTATTCAACAAACAAATGTAACTCCTTCTTTGGCAATACCCCAACAAACAAATATAACTTTACCAACTTCAAGTGCACAAATTTTTCCTTTTACTGACTTTACAAATATTCATATGTTGCTATAACAACAATATTTGCAACTTTTGTGCCTTTAGCTTCGAACAAAACCAATATTGAAAATAACAAAGTATTTATTACAAAAAAAATTCATAATAAATAAATAAATAAATAAATAAATAAATAATAAACATAAAAAATTTATTTTTTTTAGAAGGAACTCTCCATTACAAATAATGAGCAAAAAAATTTATTGACTTTAGTTACTTCAGAACCTACTTCTAGCTCAAGTTCAACTTCTATTGTTTCAACTAATAAGTCAACAAATAGATAAACATCTTCAGAAACTCAGATGCTGATTGAAGAAGTTAGAAAGCAGCAGTATGCATTGCAACGAGTAAGAGATTCATGAGAAAAAGGCAGAATTTGAAACAATATTATTACAAATTTGCAAGCTTCTTCCAATGCAAGTTCAAGTTTGAAGGATCATACAAAAGCATCAATTCAACAGAAATGGAACAACTTTTTTCAAAAGTACCGTAATGTAAAAAATACTATTTTAAGCACTGGTGAAAAAGCAATTCAAAATGACTAAGAGTTCTTTGCTGATATGGATGAACATCTAAAAAAAGATCCAAGCATTATGGCACCTGTTACAAGTGATTCAATTAATGGTTTAAAGCACAAATTACAAAAAGATGTAAATAATGATGATAATGAGGTATATATTAATATATATATATATTATTTTTTAAGAGGTTTGGCCTCATTATAAATTTTATATGTATTATCATTATATATCAATTACTTATATTTATTTATTTATTTTTTTATAATTTATAGATTGATTTCTCTAGTATTAAAAAAAAAATGACATAAGGATGAAAAAGGAAATATTAAAGAATTTCATATACTTGTTAAAAAACAAACTAAAACGATCATCGAAACTATAAAAGATCAATATGTTCATATAACTGAAGTTCAACAAAAGCAGCATGACGAACAAATGGAAATTTTTAGACAACTTTTAATGAAATTATAAAAATATATTTTATAATTTTTATTTTTATTAATTTAAAAAATATATATATATATATTGCTTAAATGTAATAAAATATATTATAAATTTCTACATATTATAATTATAAAATATTAAGAAGATTTGCCAAATAATTTCTTTTTTGTATATCCACCAATCTGTTATTTTCTTCATTAACCATAAATATATCATTATCAATTTCATGATCTTCATTAATATCATTTTCTTCTATCACAGCATCTTCTAATGACAACAAATCTCTATTATCAATATATAAATTATGTAAAATACAACATCATGAATAATTCTAATAATACATTCTAGATCTGTGTAGTAAACTTCATTTAACAGAATTCTTCATCACCCCTTTAACCATCCAAATGCCTACTTAACAACCATTCTCATTAAAGAAAGAATTTTGTTAAAATGTTGTTCATGATGTGTTAATAAATCATAATTAAAAAATCCTTTTATCAGGTAAGTTTTAAGAGAATAAGCAGTATTAGCAATGATATATGTACCTCTGGGAACCTATTGTTTAGGGTTTAGTGAAATTTCACAGAATAGCGATGAGCAATAAAACACATGGGCATCATGAACACTACCTTTATTATAAATTTTATTTAAAAAAAAAAAATAGATATACAATATAAATTAAAATTTTATATTAAATCTGCACCAATATGTATATATGTGAAATGTTCTTGAAAATCAATAATTCCAAGAAGGTTAATTGAATAAAAGCTTTTACGATTTACATAGCATGACCATTTTTAGAAGGAGGATGAATTGGTATATGTGACCTATCTATGACCTTGATAACATTAGGTAATCTACGATTTCCTAAACCAGTTTCCACATATTCAAATCCATATATTACTGTAGCTAATCGAGCACCTTGTGGCCACATTATTCGATCCTTTTCTATATTCAATAATGCTTCTAAAAAATGATCTGTGAAATAACATACTGAACCTTGACTAATTTCAAGTGTTTGTTCCAACATTTGTATGCCTGCTCCATTTGCAAATCACCATAATACAATGGCAATTTGCTTTTATACAGGTGTTGCATTAAGTGCTTCTAAAAAAAAAGCTGGATGGTTTTCTAATCGTCTAACAATATAGTTAAAAGTGGCAAGAGTAATACGAAAATGCTGCTGGAATGAATTATAACCTTCTTCATCTGTTAAATGTGGAAAAACTTCCAACCAGAATCTACCCATTTTTGGTCTTTGTTGACATTGGGCTTTTATATTAGGTAAAAACAATATATATAGAATTGCTGCATTTGGTATAAAAGTTAAAAGATAATAAAGGTTGGCAAGGTTTACTCTTTAGGTTTCTTGGAATTTTTTATTAGTGATAAGAGTTTTGAATATAAAAAGCAATGTAATAATTTTTTTTTTGCAATTGTAATTTCACTAAAGATCTATGATATAAAGCAAATGCTTGAACAACCTCTTTTTTTACTCTATTAATAAGCAGTTTTGGCCAATTAGCGTTAACTCTATGAAAAAAAAAGATCGTCTGCAGCTCCAGACTTTTTTTAGTGAAACAGCAACTTACTGAATTAGTTTTTTCGGCCCTCAACTATTTAAAAATTTATTTCTGATCAATTGATTTAGGCATTTGAGAACATCCTAAGTTAGAGCTATCTTAATTACTATTTATATCAAAGTACTTTCTTATTAAATATTATTAAATATATATATTTCTTTGAATTTACTCTTGATGCAAACTTACTAAATATGATACAAAAATTACTTCTTAGATTTTATTCAATTTAGTATATTTTATATTCATTAAACTAGTATTATTGTTAGAGATATTTGAATTTCAGTAAGTCTATTCTTTTTTTGTAGCTTCTTTTTATGTTTATCATATTACTTGCTAGTGCACCTTCTTTTTATTTCTAGCATATTTATTACTTTTCTTATATTAAACATTAATACTTTATATTAAAAAACTTTTTTCTAAGAACTTCTTTATATATTGATCTTCTATTTATATAGTCTTAAGCTACAGAGCTTTGTGTATATTTATATATTTTTATAGATTACATAGTTTTGCTTTTAGCTTAAAGTGAACTGTTAACCTTGTTTGTAAAAGAAAAATTCCTAGATTACTAGGTTACAAGACTCCAACTCTTTAATTAATAATATAATTATTATCTAAATCTATAATATAAATCAAAAATATGATTTTAATATATCAAACTCTTTTTAAACTTATAATTTTATTATAATAAATTTTTTAAACCAAACAATTATAGAAGACTATTTATTATATTAGAAATTTAGAACTCTTAATATCTTTGTTAACATATTAATAAAGCAATCAATAATAGATATAAATAGCTATTAATTTAACAACTAAAGTAATTAATAATATTCTTAACTAATATACTAACTTAGTAATTCATTATAATATTAAAATAAAAAATAAAGTTATAACTAATTTTTTAACTATATTTTATATATACAACAATATTTTTATTAATAGATTAATATAAAACTTACTAAACAGAGATATTTAATTAGCACTAAGCTAATGAATATTAACACAAAGTTTTTATTAATATAAACTAATATATTCTATTTTTATAACTAATTATTATAAAAGAAATTTTATAACTATTAAATAATTACCTAACAATAAAATATATAAATCTTTAAAATAAATTATAAAATACTAAAATATTATAAATTCTATATATTACAAGTAATTACTTATTTATTTAATAAATGTTTTAATACAAACAATATCTCTAAACAATAAAAAAATAGTAGAATATATTCAATTTTAAAAAAATTAAACTTTAAAAAAATCTTAACAATATATGTTTTATTAGTTTAATAGAATATATTAAAAACTATATATAAAAATTTTAACTAATAAACTTTTATTTATTTTATTCAAATATCTAATACTTTTAATTTTTATAATTATATTTTGCTATTTGATAATAGTACCAATACTCTAATATATATATTTAATAACTTTATTAAAAATGTTTTATATAACAAAAAACTACTTTAATTTTTATTACAAAATATATGCAAAGTTTACAATTCTGTTAATAATACTTTTTTAAAAAAAACTTTATATAGTTAATCTTTTTTATAGTTATATAGTTGAAATAAAAGTAAGGTTTTTTAAAAATATACTTATAAAGAGATTGTGCTTATATAGAAATCTAATTGTATAGAATCAAATTTTATTTATTATTTTTATAATTATTAACTTATTATTCTTATAACCAATTAAGTTATTATTAATTTTGATCTAACATATATATATTTAATAAAAAATAGAATAGATTAAGAAAAAACAACTTTAAAATCTTATAGACATAGTTTTAACATTTTATAAAATAACAAATATCAAAAGTTAATTTAAACAAATCTACTCTAATATCTAATACAAAACTTATATTTATTTTCAATTTTATTAATACTATAATACAAATACAAACCTTCAATACATCTCTAAAATTTTTAAGATGTTAGTATATAGCAATTAATAAACAAAATAATTATACAAGAAATACTTAAACTTATAAATATTATACAAACCAAACAAATAACAGATAAACAAACCAATTATGTTATTAATAATATAATTATACTTATTTTTGAATATTACATATACAACAAAGTTTTCTCTTACTATAACTAAACACAAATTCAAACTTTCAATTACTACTTCAGATAGCATAATGCTTAATTGCAATATGCTACTTCTTCTCTATACTGTTATTATATGTTTTTTATACTATTTATTAAACTATTGGCAATTTTGGTTTTATTTAAATTTGCAAAAAAAATTGATAAAAAGAATTGTATGTTCAAAAATAAAAACTAATTTAAATTAAATATTATTATTATAAATAAATTGAAGTCAAAAATATAAACATATTACTAAAATACAAGGTATTTATTATTATCAAAAAGCTACTAATGTGAGTCATATTGCAAAAACATGTAATGTTGCTAGTTATTATGAAAATTTTGTAATTTATAAGATTAAAAGCACATTTTTATAAATTGTAAATTACACAAATATAAGTGATGCTAATAGATCTTTCATAGTTAGAAATCATTATCTAGTTGAAATATTTTATATTAACAAAAAAAAAAAGTAGAACAAGATATTTAGAAGGTTAGTCATATTTGCTAAATACATCATCTATTACTAGTTTAGTGCAATACGTTATGCAACATCTTATTTATTTATTATAATCTGTTCAATTATAAAAAACCCATTCTATTTTATTTTTAAAATTTAGACGGTATCCAACTATATCACCAGTAGTATATATAAAAATTCATATAGCCCGCCACTTCCTAGACAAGAACATTTAAGCAGAACACGGAAATTATTTGATTTAGTGTGATTAAACCAAATCACACTAAATCATATAATTTTATCTCACTAATATTACGTTAACATTACGCAAATTTAAATACTACCCAGGGTGTGGATTAAAATTTTGGTCAAATTAGGCTTAATATAGGCCGTATTGGGCTTAATTTAGGCCAAAATTCCAAACTACACACTGGGAAGTTATTTTAAGACAAAATATATTTTATTTGGCTAAATAAACGGCATTAAAATTCGTACTTTTATTTTTAATCATCAACAACCCAAATATTCCATAATTTACAAACTTCATTAATCGCACTTTTGATTCTTAACCGTCAGTAAATCGAATATACAGCAGAGACAGTGCCCGATCCCCTCTCACCTGTAATCAATCAAAAATTAAAATATTTATGTTGGATTCAATTGTGATGGATATAATCCATATACCACTTACAATTCAGGTATGATCATATGATTTTGGGTCCGCGAAATCATGTGATCTTATCTGATAACCACACTCAAGAAATTACCAATCTTAGCAAATACGTATCTGAACCCTAGTTACTCATTCTTTTTGCACTAAGTCCCAATTATAAGGCCTACTCGACATCGACTCCATGCATAAAGTGCCAACCCTAATAAAAAATGATTGACCCAATTTTAAATTGTATTATAGTTAAATTTTATACCTACAACAAAATATAGCAATAAAAATGAATATTGCTATTTTTTTGTTTTCATGTGAGATTATAAAACATATATTCTAATCCCTAATTTCCTTTATAATAAAAATTTTACAAGATTTTTTTTAAAAAATCTTCTGTGTAAACAAAATTTAGGTTATAATAAAGTTTAATTCTTTTTTAGTTATACAACTATACAGTATAATTTCATTGTCTACAATTTCATAACAAACTGCACAAAGTATTTTAACAAAAGAAATCATAATTTCGCTAAAAAGAAAAGGACGTAGTACATACAAAATTGGTTACGTGCAAAAAAAATTTTGGATCTCTTTTACTAAGAGATTCAAAATGTTTTTAATATAAGGGTTCTCCTGCAGCGTGACATTCCTCTGATCGATATGCGATATGCCCAGATTTTGTGTAACCTTACTTTATAGTTTAAAAGTCACCAGGTGATATTACACATCCAGAAATTTGCACACTCGAAACTACACGATATTACATTTATAAATCATCCGATTATTTAATGAATAGCAAAAAGAATGTATTTTAAAGTAAATTGCCAAGATGTTGAATTTCAATGTATTTAAGATCTACCGCTTCGTGTTTAAACGCATATCTCATGAATGTATTAAACCAACAAGCCCATACGTCTTTTTATTTAAAACAAGTACTTATATATCATAGTGACGATTCCTCCGCCATAATCAGGCCACATAAAGTTCACTCTTAACGTCATCCAAAAAATCCAATCATATATTGGCTGTTGATTAACGTCATCTCACACTTACGCCAACCCATTGATATATTAAAAAATAGTCATTAGATATTATTTGATAGTAAATCACGAAATAAAAGATTACCGCCAAAAAAAAAAAATAACAAAATAAAACAAAAAAGAAATAAAAAATAATAATAATAAATAATAATAATAATAATAAAATGACTTGTGGGTTTATATCTGATTCATTCACCAATCAATCAATGCATCTTTATTATTTGATACCCTCTTTGTCAAATTCTTTTAATTATATATACATAAATATATATATAACTCAATCGAAAGGAACATCTTGTGTATAAATTAACTCGTATCGGTCGTCGGCATGTGCACGTTCTAAAGCGCCCCCTATATAATAGAAAAAAATACCCTCTTTTATATAAGAAATATTTGTAAAAAAAAAAATTATATAAAACTGTGAAAAGGTTATTGCAAACATTAAAAAAAAAAAAAAGTAATTATTTTTCTAACAAATTAAGCACATGGAAACATTCAATGGTATGTTCGTATATACTAATTTGCTAATTCCTTTGAGAGTCTACCAAATATAATAATTTGAAACCAACTACGGGCGTTAATTACGCGATTTTTTTGATTCGTCCATGCAGGCAAAGTTCAAACCGTGAACGATGCAATGATCATTTTTGGTAAGGCTAGTTTCGAGTTTTTTTTTGGTTTGTTTTTTTTTTTTAAAAAAAAAAAATAGATAAATATTTAATCTTCATTATTCAAATATTTCGAATAATTTTGCCTCTACGATCGACAGAGGCGTGCCGTAGTGGGATTCTTCAGAGAACTACGCGTCGTTTATTAGAAAAGGAAAAAGAGGAACTACGCAGTGGACAAGTGTAAGCATCTTTTTCTAAAACTACGTATTTCCTTCATATTCTGATCGGCTATTATTGATGTTTTTAGATACGTATTCGATGAAAACGAATCGGGAATCAAAAGGTGGACCGATGGACGGTATGTATTTCTTTCCAGATCACTTATCTCTGTGTTTACTTTTTGAACAGGGTTTTCAAAATTAATATTATTACCTTATAGTCTTTGGTCACCAAGCCGAATCATCAAAGATTTCCTCGTATATCGCGAACTAGCTACCCGCGACCGAAGCGTAAAGCGAGATGAACCAATAGATGAGATTCTACAAAGAAGAGTCCAAGCAGAAGGGTTAAAAGTCCATCAATGTAGTAAAGGAACTTTTATTCTTCGTAACAACGGCCTTTTAAAAAAGACAATATCTATAAAGTTTAATGGTACTTATCAACATATGATTATTTATGAGGATGGAAAAGGTAAATTTTCATTTTTTTTCAAAGACTTCCATTATGAAATAAAATCTCACTTTATCTGTTATTTCTCAGAAAATGAGAAACAATTATTACCGCCACAAGCATTCCAAGAACTTCGACCCCTTCAGCCGGGAGAAGACATCGTCAAAGCAGAAAAAATGCCGAAAGTCAATCGAAATTCAAAAAAATCGAAGAAAAAAAGACGTATATCAAAGCAACTTCCATACGGACATCTTTTCTATCCTCAAAACGCAACAGAATCCGTCTTGTTATGGAACCGCCACCAAGACGATTACGAAAGTTCTGAACATGATTATATCGACCAAAATTACAGCGCTGGAAACCACAACTCTATCGCGTCACAACCGTCTTCGACCTCCAGTTCAACAATTAATAGTTACGATCCTTACAATCCTGTATCACATATGATTTCAAACGCCCCCACAAAGTTTTCTACTCCAATATTATTTAATCCATGGTCTTCTCTGCCTGCAACCCGAATTACTACTCAAATGCATATGTTTAGCAATTCTTTAGCTAATCATTCATCATTATTTTATCCTTCTCCAAACATCTCGGCAAATCAGCAAAATCATATGCTACACGATCAAAATTTCCCGTTTATCTCTCATGAGCTCCAGTTCCTTAATAACAGTGATCCAGAAATTACAAATAACGGAAACTTAGTTAATAATATGTATTATCCTTATTCCACACAGGAGAATGATATTAACAATGGTGATGGATTGAACAATAGCCAGAATTCGTGCGAAGTTACTACATGGAATCAATCGACTAATGATATCACGAATTCTAAAAATGATTCATAAGGAATTTGACATTTACCGTTATGTTCAAGTTGTTTGATACTATAACTCACGTATAATAGTTTTGTAATTTTTTGGAAAGGCCAGATTTTGAATAGAAAATACATCATGTAAACATTTGTATTGTGTATGAATAATAAATAAATTAAAAAGACACGAAAATGTTAATATATTAACTTTTATATGTCGTAATATGGTAAATTTTACCTGATATCTGGTTCAAGGTAAACTTTATATTTATTAAATACTTGTTTATTTGTTTATTAAACAATGATCACAACGAATATGGATTAAACGAAAATTAAGATGTATCACGAGCAAAATTTGTATTTTCCTCTTTAATATTCTAACCGCAGATCAGGGGTAATTATTTTTATTATAGTCGAATAATCTACTAACAGTTAACTATAGTTTTGGAGTATAATTAATATTAAAACTAAATAGTTTATGAGATCCATTGTACAGAAATGCTGATCACGAGACCTTGTCTCTGCCAACGCGGAGAGTCTACGGACACGTACCGATCACGTGATATTTAGCATTATGGACACGTACCGATTACGTGATATTAATTATTACATAATTATTTTATGAAGTAGCAAACTCAAACAAAAATACATTTTTCACTTTAATTATCCATATCAATCAATCCAAGCTGCGTACAATAAGGCACGTTGATATAATAATTGAAAATGACTTATTGTCTGATGATAAGGCGATCCAAAACCTGTTAAATCTTTTTTGACAAGATAATTTTAACATCCTTATCCAGGATTCATGATGATAGCTGTAAGTCGAAAATCTGAAATGAACAATATGAATTTTAGATAATTTTTAAATATAAAAATGAAAATGTCAAATTTTATGCCAAATGATGATGTTGCAACCAATATTGGCATAAAATTTGTAACGAGTTTCTTTAGAATTTTATATTTGATAATGCTAATATCGATTAATTTGTTTTTTTTTATATGTAGTGAACATTAAAAGTCACATAGTTTACTTTGAATACCAGTCAATAGATTATGTTATGAATCAGTTTATAGATTGATCTTTAGGATCAAGACTGAACTAAGTCATCATATAATAAGTCATTTTCAATCACTGTCTTATTGTATGCAGTTTGGATTGATTGATTAGTTAATTAAGTTAAGTCTTTGATAATTGCATTTTTATTTGAGTTTACCACTTCATACAAAATAGTTATATAATAAATTAATATCACATGATTGATACATGTTCATAATGCCAAATATCACATGATTGGTACATGTCTGTAGACTCTCTAATGTTAAGGCAGAGATAAGGTCATATGAATCAACTCATAAGATTCATAATGAAAAAGACAATTTAAAATTTATATATAAATTGGTTGAAAAGTTTTGATTTTTATTTAATAAAAAGATATTTTTTAATCTGTATCCTATGCAATTTGTCTGAAAAATTAAATTGTATTTAAGATTTTCTAAATAAAATAATTTATTAATAATAAATTGTATTCAATATTTTTAAATAAAATAAATTATAATAAAACTATAACTCTTTTTACAAATCACTTATACCAAATTTTTGCTAAAAACATTTAACTATTTCTAATTATTTTATTAAGTTAATCTTATTTTTGTTTTTAAATAAACTTGTTCAGAACATTTTTTTACTCCTAGGCAACTAAGTTTTAAGCTTTGACAATATCTGGTTGCTAAGAAAAGTTACAAAAACCAAAATTTGGTTTTTTCTTATTATCTTAAAATTTTATTAACTAAACACACTTTTTATCTTAGTAATACTTTGTTCAGCTCATCAAAATGAATATTTTAATATATATTTTATCAAAACCAAATTAAAACTCATTGAGATATTATCAAAAAACCAAACTAAAACCTGTTTTTACAAGATTTTTCAAAAGCAATTTTAGGAAAACTTGTTGGGTTGCCTTGGAAATTTTATTTTTCTGGTATTCATTAAAATTTTCTAAACATCCAATTACCTTTCCTGATAGTCTTACATTTTTCTGATCTTTCCTAAACAGCCTAAAAACCTCTAAATTTGAAAAAAAATTTCAGAAAACTTAGTTTTAGAAATATTTTATTAAATTTTAACACTACACAATTATCTAACACACATAATTACACAAGATGATTACCTTGATAATAACTACATTTAATACTATTAACCTTGACTACTTCTATCAAAAATGTCCTAAAAGTTTTGGTATTAGAATCTATGAAGATAATATAAATACATTATGTCCTATTCCTTCTAACAAACAGCCTAGCAGTTATATAATAACTGAATTTAGAATTACTATTAAAACTAGTTACTTTTTTAAAGCACCAACAACAAGTTCTATTATTAGTTGTTTTTGTGAAAATTCTATATACATTTCATTTCAACAATCAACCAAACATATAATGAAAATAAAGTAATTAATATAATTAAAAAAACTAAAGATAAAAAATCTCTAATATACAACATTATAAATTCTACTAAATTCATCTTACCATCACCTAGCTCATCTCCCTTACTTATCACATATCAGCATACATATGCTGTATGTAACTTACCAATTAATTGCAAAGTAACCAACAATTAATACTACTTAGTAGCTGATTCTATTTTATTTAACAACAAACCTCATCATAAATCATGTACCCAAATACAATTTAATGAACAACAAAACACCTTTACACTTCAACAAAACACTTTTACATCTCAACAAAGTCTATACACTACCCTTATTCAAAAAATTCAACAATTATTTTCTGAATACAGAAACCCACTATCATTTTAACTTAATCTTTTAACCCTAACAGAAAAAACACAAACAATACTAATAACAACATGGACATCAATAGCAATTTATCTAATAACCAAAATCAACAACAATAACAAAACAATCAATATTAACAATAACAACAAAAACAACTTAAACAAATGCAATTAGAAACACAACAACAACAAAAACAACTTTTAGATAAACAACAACCAAATACCTCTAATAATCAAAATAATATTAAAACTAATCCAACATTCGACTGGCTTACTAACTTTCCTATTTCTGAAATAATGAAATCCAAAACCCAACTTGAAACAGATTTCTCTAGAAAAATGTTCAATCTTCTTAAACAGCACTTACATGACT
>CAJVQA010008577.1:0-12839 GCA_910591915.1 Cetraspora pellucida
TTAGCATAATTAAATTTAACATATCATTCTAATCAGTATAATTTTTAAAATAATGTATAAATTGTGAATTGTGAATTGTGAATTGACATATAATAAGTATACCAATTATAATATAATACTTGTCATATTTTGATTTCAGAACATGAATTTAAAAACAATGAATACTATTTTTTTAATTAGTCATTTAAGCGATCAGAATTTAAAATTTTTTATAAATATACCCAATTTAAACTGTTTCTTTTTGAAGAACTTTACTTTTCCAAAATTTTTTTAGATTTTTATTTGAAAATTTTATCTTTTTTTTTACCATGACTAGAACAAGATGTATCTGACAAATGTCACAACCTTCTAGATTTGTGACCCAACCATCTACTACTTCATTAACTCAACAATCACTACTTCTTCGACCCAACTATTCACTACTTCTTTGACCCAACCATCTACCACTCATTTAACCCAACCATCCATCACTACTTTGACCAGACCATCAACCACTTCAACCCAACAATCTACCATACTTTAACCAGACCTTAACCACTTCGACCCAATAATCTACTACTACTTTGACCAGACCATCCACTACTTCGACCAGACCGTCAATTACTTCAACCTAACTATTAATCATCCCTTTGACTTAACCATTTATCACTTTGACTGTATCATCTACCATTTCAACCCAACTATCTACTATTTTGACCTAGCTGGCTGTTATTATTTCTCCTCAAAGAACTACCATTTCTCCCGTCATTCCTAATATTCGTTTACCTCATTTACTACTGAGATCCAGAAGTAGTAGAAGCAGAAGTGAAAGTAGTAAACGAGTAAAATCTTTATTAAATTATGAATTATTGGATAGTAATAGAAGACTTGAGAATGATAAATTTTTATTTATTATAAAAAAAGAGAACATGTCGATTTGTAACTTATTTACTAATTTTTTTCTTTTTTTACTTGAATGGTAATGAATTTATGTTGATTTATAACTAATATTTTATTTACTAATTTTTTCCTTACTTTTTGTTTAAATGGTGATGAATTTATGCTGATTTATAACTAATATTTTATTTACTAATTCTTTTTTACTTAACTGAATATATGTCAATATTTATAATTATTATTTTTCTTCCTTTCTTGAATGACTACTAAATATATATCGATTTATAACTAATATTTATTATATTTTATTTTTTTCTTTTTGTTGCTTTTTTTATTTAAATAGTAGCTGAATTCATACTAATTTATAACTAATATTTATTATTATTTTTTTATTTAAATATAGCTGAATTAATAGTGGCCAAATTCATGCTAATTTATAACTAATATTTTTATTTTATTATTTTTTTATTTAAATAATGACTGAATTTATACTGATTTATAACTAATTTTTATTTTTTTTATTTTTTTTTTCAATTTGCAACTATTTCTTTTTTTTTAGAAAATTATTTACTATGAACTAAAATTGATGATTTATGTGAGATCCAAAGAGACCATAATTATAAAATAATGTGTTTAGAGGATACAATTGAAGTATTATCAAACTTCTATTCTATATTAGCTGATGATATTAGTGCATTGCAGGTTTTAAGCCATCATGCATCAATAACATAGAAGCAGGCTGAGTGGGAAGAAGAATATAGAGCTGAAACTTTATTAGCCATATAAAGAAGGCCTGCTCTTGTGAGGAATGTAGAGAAAATAGCAAGACAGCATGGTTTTGAGAATAATAAAACTAGAAGAAAGGCACTTCAAGTATATATTTAAATTATATTCAACATATTTTTACTTATTTTTTTAAAACCTAATTTTATTAATATGCAACATATATTTTATTTTATTTTATTTTTGTTTTTTTTAATCAAACCTAATTTTATTATTAATAGCATGAACTTTTTGTGATTCTCAAAGAAAGAGTAGGGAATTTGGCCTTAATATTGATGAGACATGACAGGAACAAAGTAATTGCTTGTTTGAAACTATAATCTCTATGCTATATAATCTTCTTGCCAAGTGATTTGACACCAATCAGACTGAGTTGGCTAACATATTGAAGCAGCATCTCAAATCAAAATATAACACTAGGTCTAATAGTTGAGATATATTCCAAAACATGCATTTTGATAAATGTATACATAAAAATTACTAAAAAACTGATGCTTGAATTTTTCTTTATATATATCATAACTTAAAATCAATCTAAATTCTTAGCTAAATTTCAATTAATTTTAAGTTATAATTTATTAAATTTTAGTTTTCAAAATTTAAATTTTTTGATTTAATTTTACAAAAAATGTCTTGACAGGCTGCAGCATTCAAGTACTTTTATAAAAAGAAGGTCAAGTAGATTTCCAATTATAACATAAAAGAAGTAATACAATTATTAACAAATAATGATGTCTATTTACTTGAATTAATAGATGTTGATCAAAAAAAGAACAAGAAAGCTCATATGTATGTTAATGTTTATGACTTGTCTTGGAGGTCATAAAAGGTTTTTTTTTTTGTTAGTATAATACTAGTAAAAATTCGACAATTGATATTTGGTATATCAAATGATATATATAGCATATCATTTGATGCACTCAAAATTAATTGAATATATAACAAAATTCAATATTTCAAATCTTAATTTATTAACTAGAACTGGATTATGTGGTGGCTTCGCTGCCGAAGTAAGATTTAATGGTTTTATTGATTTGTTTTATAGTATTTAGTTATTATTTTAAGTTGTGTATTTTGTTTTGTGTGTTTGTTACTGGAATAGGTATTATTATTTGTTTATAAAAAATTTTATAATGTAAGCTATATTTAAGGTTAAGTGTTATGTAATAGTTAAATAGTAAGTTTTATAGTTATAGTTAAAATAAGGGGTTAAATGAGTATTAGTAATATAAAGAGTTTTGAAGAATTATTATAGTTTGTTGTAAATATTAAATGTAAATTTGTTATTGTGTTATTAGGGTTGCAATTTATTGTAGAGAAGATTAGAAAGGGCTAGTTATTTGGTGATTTATAAGTAGGTTTTGAGTGGAAAATATAGATTTTATATAGTTTTTGGTGTAACGGATTTTGTGTGATAATTATAAATATAAATATATTTGAATTTTTGGTAATTTGTGTGATAAATAAGAAATTGAGTTGTATAAGTTATTTGTTAGTTTATTTAGATTCATGTAATTTTTTATTAATTAATATGTGTATAAATTTTTGTATAGAGTTTATTTTTTTAAAGGTTGGTTGTAATTATGTATATTTTTTTAATATTAACAACGGGTTTTTAAGAAAGTTATGAATATCGGTTATTTTAAGTTAATATGTGTGGTTATATAAGGGAGGTAGATTTTATGTGCTTATTTAAGATATATAATATTTTTTGTATGTTTATTTTAATATATTTAGTGAAATTTTTTTTAATTATTTAGTGGTAGCGGTTGACGGGATTTGGATTCAAGTCGTTCATATTCATTGATCATTGACTGGTTAATAATAAATGCGTTACGATCAAGCGATTGAATTTTTACGTGTTCCCATTTTGTGCAGCGGCTTAATGCTACGTATGCTTGTCCGTATTCAAAGATTTGATTATTTAAATTTAATGATACGTCAGGAATCGTTAATCCTTGTGTTTTGTGTACTGTAAGAGCGAATGCATTCTGTATGGGGTATTGTGTGCGGCTGGCAGGTGAGCCGTTTAGATAGAAGTTGTGGGTATATTTAGTGAATGAAGTATTAATTATGGCTCCTTCAATACAGAAGCTGACGTATATAAGGCCAACTTGTAAGTCGAGGTCAGTTACGATGCCTGAGTACCGTTGGCTATGCCGTGTTTGTATTGGGAGTTGTTTAAAAACATTACCCTTGCTTCAGGTTGGATTCTAATAGTATTAGTGAGGTTTGTATTGTTTGCAAAGTCACAGTTTCTTGAATTGGAAGAGTATATTTGGCCGTCTACGATATCGATACTTTCTGAAATTAAAATTTTATCTTCATGAGTAGGAATCGAGGCACAAATTATTCTATTGATTAATTCGGCAGTTTCACGATAGCCTACTATGTGAGTAGTATTAAGAGTTGTATTTGGTTGAGGTAATTGAATAGTTTCAGATAATTTTTGAGATAACGTATTCCAAACTTGTTCGTCTATAATACCATATCTAATTTTTTGTAGGAGAGTGTAAAAGTGAGTATCATTGTTTTGTCTTTGGGGATCACAAAGAAATAAAGGGTAGAAAATTTTCCAAATAGGTGATTGGTATACAGGAGGTGCATTGACAGGAGGTAACTGGGCTAGGTCACCAACTAAAATAATACTGATTCCTCCGAATGGGTGGTTGTTTTTGTGTAATCGTCAAAGAGTTCAGAGATATATGTTAATAATGGACCTGATACCATTGAGATTTCTTCGATTATGAGAATTTCAAGTTGACGAAGAAAATTACAGAAATTCGTGTCACGAAATATAAGGGAGCGAAAACCTCTTTCATCTGACATTATTCATAAGGCAGAGTGGATAGTGGTTCCACCTACATTAAGAGCGGCAATTCCTGTTGAAGCCATTAATAAGTAATTTCGGTGAATTCTTTGAAAGTATTCTAGAAATGCATGAATCATAAATGATTTTCCGTTACCAGCTGATCCGGTAATGAAAAAGTATGGGTAATGTGAAGTATCTCGTTTGCCTAAGTAATTTGTTATTGTTTGATAACAGTGATATTGACTTGAACTTAGGTTGGCTATTAAATTTGCAGGTATTATGCAGGGTAATATTTTAAGGAAGTTTAACTGTGTTTTGATGATGTCAATTATGTTACTGGCAAGGATGGATTGTAATGAAAAGATTATTGTTTCGATTATTGTGTCGTATTGGTTTAAGGCATAGGTTGATTGATTTGTGATAAATTCTGAGTTTTGGTTAATTATAGATTGATATAAGTCGGGATATTGGGAGAAGAAGTGATCTCGGTATGTTTGGTAAGTTCCGAGCATTTCTTGTTCAGACCTGCAAGGATATTTTAGTAAAAGTTGTTGGTAGAAATAGGGTTCGCCATGTTCTGGTCTCAAGAAACGATAATGGATTAATATTTTGTTATCACGTTTAATGATGAAATTTCCTAAAATATCTTGATATATTGCTCTTCAAGAGTTAGATGGTCTAGTAGATTTAATTTCGTAATTTTCGTAATAAGATTTGTAGGTTATATTGTTAAATATGGGATCGATTGGACGAGCAAAATATTTTTCTATTTTGTCGAACCAATAAGGATTGTCATCATTGGGCTCAATCATGTATAAGGGTAGTATTGCTTTGGATCGGATGGATGGGGGGTCAGTTGTTAGGAATTGAACTTGGATTGACGAATTTGTGATGCGTTCACCAAGTAACAGAAACATTAATTCCATTAATCCCATTCGGCGAGCATGGATGTATTCTCTATAGCATAATTGTTCTTTTATGTTGAATAGATGAGTCAGTTCAGATTTGCTTATATATTTAGTTATATAGCGGGCAAGTCCTTTATTAGTGATGTACTGGGCATTCATATGGGCATTCCATATAATTAGGGTTGGGGCATGGTATGGGATTACCCATTGGTCTTCGGATGTTAGGCATTGATATATATATCTGTAGTTTTTTGGATCGTAATAGGTATGTTCAGCAAAGAGACGAGGAAAACCTTTTTTACATCTTGAACCATTTGGTGCTGGTCCTCCACATTTGGAGTTACAGGTATGCATTTGTAATAATCGAACTTTTTGGTAAAGAATAGGTTCGGAATTTGGATCTGGAAGAGTTGATTTAATTGTGTTTAAATTAATCATTTCGTTTATATTAGAAGTAGTCCAGTAAACACCATGAAGGTGGGCTGCACCACGATTTTGAAATTCGATTCTGTCGAAGAAATGTTGGTATGTTCCCCATTCACTAATTTCAGGATCTTTCCAAACAGATTTTTTAAGATTTTGTAGTTTGTGAATAAAATGTAAGGTTGTGTGTAGTGGTCTGTTTGTTGGTAGTGGGTCATGATTGTCAGTATTGATGAGAATATTACGAAGATGATGCCATGAACCTTCTGCCATTGACAGAGTAATGAATACTGTTGGAAGTCCTAATTCATGTATCATTGTGTTTAAATGTAGGGTTTTTTGTTGAAAATAGGTATCACCTGTACAGATAAATGTTGGAATGGGCGTGGTATTAGTTTCATTATAGTGCCAGCTATTAGTGTAAGTACTTCGTTCAATAATTTCGATTGCAGTAGGTGGACGATGTGTGGAGTCAGCATTAGATTGGCAAACCAATCGTTGTGTGTTTTGGAAATTTCTAAGTTTTTCTAACTGAAGGTATGCCCAAGCTGGCCAGTAACGATGTAAACGGAATCGAGGATCCAATGAAAGTAAGCGATGTTTGATATATTTGCCAAAGGTTTCATGGCGATATGTAAATCCTGGTTGAGTATGTGTTTCGTGGTAGTAACCATGACCATCGGGATACAAATCAGGAAAAAGTAATGGTTCAAGGTTAGGGTCGTTTAAAGAAATTAAAATTTTGTTAGATCTGTTATTAGTTAAAAATCCAGCCATTAGACAACTGTAGTGGGTATCTTCATTGTGAATTTCGGCGAAAAAGTTTTGATGGGGAACTACAATGTCACCTGGTCGTATGGGAGGGGTATCGTTATCATCAGGTAAATGAGTTGCTATTGGAATAGGAGGATGACTAAATGATGTTGTTGAAAATGAATTTCTGTATTCACGTAAATAGGGGTTATTTTCCTTGAGCCAGTTGGCTGCATTTATTAAAGAGTTATCAAGCCAAGGTGGATTTGAGGTAGAGTTAGAAGGTTCTAGAAAGGCACCCAATATACCAGAATATAGACTCAGAGAGTAAAAGTTTTGAGAATAGTTCATAGTACCAGCTAGTATTCTATATTCAGTAAAGGGATTTGCTCCGGGAGTACAACCTAGTGAACAATGTAGAAAAATAGGTGACAAATATCTACATTTTTCTAATAGTACAAGTTCTATTTCTGATGGAATGCTAGAAAGGTATGGTGGATAATTTCTGTTTGGGTTTGATTTACATGATGAACATATTGCTATTCTGTTTTGTGGTGGATTTGGATTACAAACTAATGCAACATCTGGATATGCAGTAGTAAGTGGATAAGTAGTGTTAGGTTCTTTGAGGATCTATAGTGATTTTTCGGGGTACATAAGTTTAGAGCACACAGAGTAGGGAACACACAGAAATTGACATAAGATTTCATTCTCAAATTTGTAGATTATTTGGTGCATTTTTGATGATATAGTCCATGGTGAATGAGTTAAGGATGATATAAATGAAGTAGTATTGTATTCGGGGTTTATTTCTCTCATTATAGGTTGCGATGTAATATTAGTTTCAGTTAAATTAATTACTTGTTCGCCATATTCCAATGAATGGATTTGAAAAATTTGATGTGTGTAAAATGGCATAATGAATAGGTAATAGTGGAATATATTCAAGTTGTTAAAGGTCAAGAGTATAAGAGTAGTTTTGTTTATTTAAATTTTTTTTAATTTTGAAATGTTTTTAGTAGTTTGAAAGGTATTAATTATTTTTTTTAGGAACAAAGAGAATTAGTGACGATTTATGAATGGTTTTTTTAAAAGGTGAGTGTGGAAGTTTTTTATATGTTTAAATATTATATGAACATTGCACTTTATATATATTTTTTGTTACTGTTGCTTATTAAATATTTTTTGATTTTTATTGTTCTTTTTTTAGTTTTTTACTGAGAATGATTATAATTTGTAGAGTTTATCAGTTACATTTTACACATTATAGTATTATTACTGCACATAATATGGTATTTGGTAAGTACATAGCTAAGTAATAATTTTTAGAATAAGAATATGTATGTATAAAAAGTTATATAAAATTGGTAAGGCTAAGTAATAATAATAGTTATTGGTATATGCATGTTCAGGATATTAATATGTATTAGTCTGTTAATAGAAGTACTTAGGTAGGTTAAGTAAATAAATAATATCTTAGATGGGAATGCGCATACATAAAACGATAGTGTACAGCAAGATGATTAAGGTTAAGTAACAACTAATAGTTAATTTAAGTATATGCGAGTGTAGGACTGTAAGATGAATTTGAGTAATAAGAAGGTACATAGCAAAATAGTAACTAAATTAGGTATATGCATGTTTAAGGTAATAATGTAGTAATGCAAAATAGGCGACATTAGAAACATGCAAGTTGTTGAGATAAGTGCAGGGTGATAATAGGGATACTAATATATACTAAAGTTATATTAATAATAAATAGCAATAATATCGTTGTCTTAATTAAAAAGTTATTTTATTTAAACTATAATGTTGTCAAGGTATTGGTTGAGATATAGACGATTTGGTCCAAGTAATTAGAGTAGCAGGTTATAGTCATATTGAGTTAAGTGGTTTTTTGAATTTTGTATTGGTTTTATTGTTTTATTATTTATTTATTTAATAGTTTTTTATATACATAGAAAATTATTGCTAAATTAATGTTATTGTGTAAACAATTAAAAAAAATTGGTGCCAAAATTTTTAATGATAAATAACGTAGAGTTTAATAAAATAAAGGATTTATATGTATGTATATATTTATTTATTTTTAGTGATTTATTTATTATTATTTATATTTATATATATATAGAACTATAAAATAAGATTTAATTTTTATTTAAAAAAAAAAGAATAAAATAAAAAATGATTTGTTAACAATTTAAAAATATGATAAAAAGCGATTTCGTTGAAAAAAAAGAATATAATTTTTAATAATTTTAAACTAATAAAACGTTAAGATGTGGATGAATCTGGAATGTTATTATTTTGATTGCTTAAAGCGGTTTTTGCAAGGTCAGTGATTTTTGGATGTTCTTTTGATCTAAAGTATAGTTTTGTAGCAGTTGTTTTTTTTTTCCTACTGCCTTTTATTCTTGTAGCAATTGTTCGAGTTGTAGTTTCTGTACATGATTCTTTACTTGGAGGTTCATCTTGAACTGTAGTTTCAGTATCTGATTTATTAGTTAGAGGTTCATTTTGGATTGTAGTTTCGGTGTCTGATTTATTAGTTGGAGTTTGATCGAGGAGCGTAGTTACAGTGTTCAATTTATTAGTTGAAACTTGATTCAGAAATGTAGGTTTATTGTTTGATTTATTGGTCGAAGTTTCATTTAACCAAGGAAGATTAGCTGGGGTTTTCAAATTGACACCTAGTTAGGTAAAAGAGAATTAACAAAAAATATTAAAATGTTAAATATAAAATGTAACAGTATAAAATATAATAGTATTAAGCGAAAGAAATTATACACAAATATTTTGAAAATAAAATAGATTAATATTTATATTAATATACTGACTGCATGTATTCTTAGAATCAAGTGTGCAATAAAAAAAAATAAAATAATTAATACCAGATTTTTGAGATTCAGCAAAATTTATAGTACGGAGATGAACAATATAATTATCATGAATTAACATTAATATTAGTTCTCCACTGATAAAGAGAACAGATCCTACTTTAACAGATGAGGTAGTCGGAGCAAGGTGTTGAGCAGACTTCAAGTGGTAACATTCCAATTTTTGAGTTACATAATCTTGATCTACATAGTCTTTTGTCTCTACAGTTAAAATGATATTATCAGATTCAACTTGAGGAAGTTCAATTGCAACAGCCGTCATATTTATTAGGATAGGAAATACGGGTAAATTGCTTGGATCGATAGTAAGATGAACGATTTCAAACAATATAACCTAAAATATAATATAAGAAAACTCTATGATGTATTTGTGATAATAAAGTTGTATTTTAGGATTTACCTTTAATACAGGATATTTTTTTCCACCTTCATCTACATTTTCAATAATCCGAAATTTACCGGTCACCAGAAGTACATCATCAATTGCAAACGATGCCAAAATGGATTTTTGTGGTTTATTTTGTGGATAAAAGCGTACCAAAAGAAGGTTTAACGCAGAGTCTTTACCTCTAGGACGCATTACTGCAGCAGCTTTAACAACATTGAGAGTTTTATTTGTGATGAATTCCTGTCGATCAGTAATATAACATATCGTTGTTATCGTTGATGACATTTTTTTTTTTTAATTTTTTTATTAAAAAAAAAAAATTAATTAAAAGATAGCTTAATGGTTTGTTTTTTTTTTTTTTTTTTTTTTAGAAAAAAAAAAGAAAGCGATTTTATTTATTAATTTTTTATTTTTTATTTATTAAAAAAAAATGAAGTCAATGATAGTTTAAAATTTTATTTTTAATAAATAAAAAAACACTCATTTTATTATATACAGTACTTCAGGTTATTTAATGAATTTTTACAATTTTTTTTATTATTTTTTTTTTATAATTATAAATAATTACAATTTTTTCAATCCATGATGTCATGTTTTTTTTTTTAATTAAGAAATAAAATATTACATCTTCATGTGGTAACCAAGATTAAAAGTTGTATTTTTATATATGTGTACTTGCGCTTACCTGTTTACTGTTTGTAATAATAACTAATAATAATTAACAGATTTATATTTATTTATTTATTTTTTTTTGCGTAATTATAATTTCTTTGATCATTGATATCATGCTTTTTCAATAAAATATCATGTTTTCATGTGGTAATCAAGGTTGGAACTCGTATTCTAATATATGTGTATTTGGGTTTACCTGTTCATTGTTTTTGTAGTAATAACTCATAATAACTAATAATAAAAAATAATAGTTCTTTGTAGAGATTTTTTTTTTTCACACGTTGATACATATTTGAGTGTGTGAGAGTGAAAACCTGGAAACCGATTTAATGTTTACTATGGTCAGTTTCCAGGTTTTCATTCTCACGCACTCATTTAATGAAATATTTATCACGTCTATGCTTTATTAAATCTTTTTTATTTATTTATAATAATAATGAATAAATACTAAATAATAATCAGTTATTTATAATTCAAAAATTTACAAGTTTTTGTTTATATGAGTGTGTGAAAATAAAACCTGAAAACTAATTGTAGTAAATCATTAACTAAATCGGTTTCTAGGTTTCATTCTCATGAATTCAATTTTTATTTTATTTTTATGTTATAAATAAAAATCTTATTTTTTTGTTTTTTACTGCAAAGATAGAAAAATGATAATAATTAATACGAAAGTACAGATTATTTATTATTATACCTGTTGTAGATAGTACATATAGCATCTTTATTCCTGGTATTTTTAGTTCATTCCGAAGAAAGTTAAGGATTTATTAACATTATGTACAACAATGTACCTGATTTCACTATTATGCATGTCATAAGCATATGCATGCTACATATTTTTGATGCATGACATCATCTCTTTTTCTTTCTAAATTTTTTTTTTTTTTTTTTTTTTCTTCTCAAAAAAAAAAAAGTTTCGCTGAGAAGTCTTCAAGATTATCTATTAATCAAACCAATAAAAAATCCGATATGAAAAAAGATAAAACTAATAAAAGTTTAAAATCTGTATTTTTAAATATTTATTTTTTTTAATTAATTTAATTTTTTTTATTATTATTTATTTTTATTTAATAAAAAAAAAAGCAAATACAAAATGATCGTAATTTTGAAAAGTACTAGCTAGAGGTTACTAGCTAGAGAATAATAGCCAGAAGTCACTAGCTAGAGGCTACTAGCTAGAGGCTACTTGCTAGTAAGCACTAATTATAAAAAAGCCGAATGCAAATTTTCTTTTTTATGTATTGCGAAGAAATTGTTTTGACGATTCTCTGTATGAAGAAATAACACAAACAAATCATACAAGGTAAAAGTATTTATACTGCATGTTACATATGGCAAATATAGCAAAAATTTATTACACTGCATGACCCCATATAGTAAAGAACACTTGACAAAATTTAAAAAGAGCTAATTACATAAAATTTTAATATTTTTTTTTATTTTAATAGTTAATTAACCTATTATATAACATTCTTGATATGACTATGAAACCTAATTTTAGGCATCACTGTTGATCATTATATATACTAATAGTACACCAGCCTGATAATATTTCTGATTAGGCAGTAAATGAAAATAAAGATGACAAAAGTAATTATAGTGATAAGGATGTAGATGAGAGTGAGAAGGAAGAGGAGAAAGAAGAGAAGGAAGAAGAAGAAAAAAGTAGCAGTAAAAAAAAAGACTATGAAAATAAAGATAGTAACAATAGTGAAGATATATGGATGTATAAAAAAAGAATCAGTAAAAGACATGCTTCTGATTCTATAAAGAAACAGTAAAGAAAATAAAGGGTTTAATCTTTTTTTAGAAAAATCTTTTTTATAAATTTTGTATCTATTTTTTTATTTTATTTTGATAATAAAAATATATAATTAGTAGCAAGTTTTAAATGCTTTTAATAAACCAGTTTTAATTATATATATAATAATATATATTCAGTATAAATTTTGCTTTTACAGCCATCACTTCTAAGATTATAATGTTCTCCACTCTTTGTGGACCATTCTTAGAAGAGAATGATGTAAGTAGACAGGTGGAAAAGTCTATTTATATGAAGAACCAAGTTTATGATGGCCAGACTCAATGTACAGAGCAGGCTATGGAACTCTTCACAGCTGTAAAAGCTGAGCATACAGTGATCGAATCTACAGAGGAACTTTTTACTTCCTTAAATCCAATTGCATTATCACACTTCAAGGAAACACCACAAGATCCATCATACAATACATTAGTCGTTCCAGACTTATGCTATAACAAATGGCTAGCCCATCAAGGCCTACCTTTACTTCCACATCCACAAACTCTTTATTTCTTTCTTGAAC
>CAJVQA010008578.1:0-12839 GCA_910591915.1 Cetraspora pellucida
TTAGGAATATTTTATTTATACATTTATATCCAATTGATATACCCATGTATTACTATTTTTCCTACCTGATATTATATGAATAAATAAATAAAAAAAAAAAAAAAAAAAACTTCATAAGATTTATTATCATTGTTATTATTAAGTAAGTTAATATTCAGTCAATTTTAAAAGGTTCATTTAGAATATTGGAAGCTTTAGCTATAGAAATTCTCATGTTATTTGAGCTTCTCAAGCAATTTATTTATAAATTTGTTCTTTTCATTAATAACTCTTTATAGGTAATTGATGTTATGAAGAGATGTGTTATTAAGCTATTTGATTCATTTTTTAAAGTCTTTACACTTTTGTTTACAAAGACATTTTTCTTCTTTGTAGATGTCATTGCTGACAAATTGGTCAGCATCTTTCTTTTTCGGAAATTTATATGGATATGTGGTGACTTTTTTAGAGATGAATTGAAGATTTTTCTCATATTTAGGCTTTTTTAATGTTAAAAAATCTTTTAATTATTAAAATTTGTAAAAAATCAAATAAAAATCTGTTAAAATAAACACTTTCTTTATAAAGAATTTATCAATAAATAATCAATATCTATTGGTAGTTGGTGAATTTGAATTTTCTTTTTCAGTAAAAATCTAAAATGTTCTTAATTGGTTCATGATAAATTTATAATTCTGTTTCTAGTTTATCAGTAATTAGAAATTTCTAAAAAAAAATTATCAAAATCATAATTTCTGTTTTGGAAATTTGTTTGTCATATTATTATCATATATTTGATTGGTAAATCATTTTAATTCAGGAGAAATAAAACTTGTTGAAACATATTAGTTTTATACTTTTCAAAAATAAAATTGATAAGAGATAAAATTTAATTTTTTTATATAATAGAAGCCTAAGAAAATAATAAATGAAATAATTGCATCTATTAAAAAACTTTTCTCTATCGCTTATACATTTTCCATTCAAGATGTTCCAAATAAGTTCATATTCAAGTTTGAAGAACATAACAGAAAGATCATTATGAAAATTAAAAAGAATCATTTACCTATTAGGATTCATGTTGCTAAAGATAATAGGTACTCTTTTGTAATAGTTGTTCAAGGAACTGTGTTAAAACAGAAAGACTCTAGCATTATTAGCTTCGATAACAATATTATAAAATTCAAGATTTTTATTTTTTGAAGTTAAGATGTGGTTTTGCTCATATTTTTATTAATTTGTTAAAGATGCCTCTAGGGGCTTCTCTAAATATAGATTACAAAATCTATTCTAATTACAAATTTGTTACAAGAGTAAAACTTAGACTATAGAAAGAAACTAATTGTTATCTATCTAATTTATCTGCAACCTAAACCTACTAGAGTAGTTAAAACTCACCTAAATTTGATAGTATAAAATGTTGTTTGTAAAGTAACTGTAAAGTATTTATTAGTCAAGCCATAAATTAATTTTACATAGAGCATAACCAAGTGGTGGGCAAGTATTTGGATCAATGTGTTTTAAGCTTGATAATCCATATAGATTGCAAGTTGTACTAGGTAATTGATGCCTGTTAACATAGTATATATCATTGGGATGATTTATGTAAATCTTTTTTGTTGATTTTTAGTATATTGTAGAATGTTGTTATCCTTTTTCCATTGAGTCAGTTTTGTACAATATGGTTTCTATATTTATTTATAAACTTTTTAAGACAGCTTATGTAAGAGTTTTGTAATAAGATTTTTGATTCTGTTTGTGATTAATAAATAGTCTAATTGATGTAATAAGGCTAGTAGGCACATATTCTTATAATGTTGTATAAATATTAGTTTGTTGCAAAATTATGTTACTAAAAGAAAGGCTATTATGTTGTAAAAATATTTCTTGTAGTTCATTAATTTGAGTGTTAATAATATCAATAATATGAGTAATTGTTTCTGTTATTGTTTCTTGGATAAGATTGGTAAGAAGTATAGAGTTTAGACAAAGAATCCAATGTAGTGAGTGTTCTGGTATAAGATATATAATACAGCTATTGCTAGTTAATGCTTCTGAGTATTAGTTGTAAAGATGAAAAAGAGTAAGTAATATGTTAAGTTGTAGTTTAATTTTAAATGATTTACTATTGCTAAATATAAAGTTTTTATATAAGCTAGTTCTGTTTATGTTGTTATTTAGATATAGCCAGATTGCTTTTTAGTTAATTTGTGAAGATAGAGGAATAATGTTGTTCATTTGATTTTAAGATAACTATATAGCTATTATATATGCATTGCAGATATTTTTGATTGCTCATCAAGTAGATTGTTCAATAGTATATTGGTTATATAATATAGTATATAAAGTATTATAAATATTGTTGTATTGTATATCCAGAAAATTTGTTGAGTTGTGGTTTGATGTAAGCTTATCTGCTTCATTATTGAATATGTTGTCTTTATGAGCTGGTACTTTGTTAAGTGTGATGTTATATATATATGATTTAATTAAGTTGATAATTGTATGCCATATTGGCCAATAGTTATAAGAATATTGTTTATATTGTAGTATTATGTTGTTAGTAATTTTGCTAAATTTAGAAATTACAGATTGTGAGTCAGTATAGATTTGGATATTGCTGTTTTGAGAACATGTGCATATAGCTAATAGAATAGCTACTAGCTCAGCTTTGTATGGTAATAATCAGAATTTAATTAGAAAAAAATAAGTTTTAATAATAGTATTGTTATGTATTTGTATCCATCTAATATTTATTGAACATCTATCAGTAATAATATTAGTAACAGATCTATTAATATAAAAAGTAAAGTTAGTATATTGGATATTTTAGTTTGTAATTTGTTGTAATTTAATAAAAAATAAATTGGTATAAAAAATAAGAGAGATTGGATCTTGTGATAAGGTAATAAATGAGAGTGTAGGAATTTTAGTAGAGTTGCATAATGCAATTGAGTATACAAGATCTGTATAATTTGCATTAAGCTTAAGTTTGTTTGTAGGATTTTGTTGTTTCCTTTCTAAAAATTTTGTAGAAAGAGTAGCAAAAATGTCAAATGTATAGTAGTTTAGCATTTTGTTAAAGTTATATAAGCATCCTGTGTATAGTATACAATTGACTAATAAGAGTAAATAGAGGTTTATGTTGGGTGCATTTGCTTTGATTGTCCAGTGTGTAATGGATATAGTGTTATTGTTTTGGTTATATTTATGTACCTTTTTTATTATTAATTGTTTACTATTGTAATCAACAGTATTGAGCCAAGGTTTTGATTTTGAATTGTAATGTCTAGTTGTAAAAGATAAGGTGTTAGTTTGTAAAAGACTCAGATTAGAATTAAGTTTTCTAGTAAAAGAATGTGATATGGTTTTGTTTTCTAATATTGTAAACCATTTTAGTTTATATTTTGTAGAAATTTGTTAAATCTTAGTAAAATGTGTTTCTAATCTAAAAGTGTTAAGTTATCAAATAAGGTTAATTGTTCAAGATAAAGGATATGTTTAGTTCATAATTGTTTTTTAAAGTTGTTGTAGTCTTTATGTATTTTAAAAATAATTTCAATTGATGTATATGGGTATTGTAGTGTATACAGTAGTGTTGTATATGCAGAAATAATAAATTGTAGATGTTATAGTAGCAGTATTATTTGATATGTTGTTGTATTTTTATTTGGGCCATCTATTAATAGATGTGAATATTCTAAGATATTAGTGATAGACCACAAGCTATTTTGTAATTGTTGTAATCAGATATGTGTACTAGTTCTAAGTAAATCTGTTGTATTTAGTCAAAATAGAAAGTTGGTAATGTGATGATATAACTGAATATCTTATATGTTTTTGATATTATATATATTATAGTTCAGCATAGTGCTAGTTGGAATAGTTAGTGTGAGTTTAAATTTGTGTTGGCAGTAGTAAGATATCTGAATAAAATTTTGGCACATATGTGCTATATTATATATACAATATTTGATAATAGAAATAATGATATTATTAATTATATAAGAAACTTGTTTGTCTGTTATTTGTTTGGTTTAACCTATATTTGTTTAACCAAATGTTTCTTGTAGAATGAGTTTAATTGTAATGGCTTGTTTGTTAGTTGCAGTATATCAGCAATCAAGAAATTTTAAGGGTGTGTTAAGTAGTTGAGTTGTAATAGCTAAGTTTAGAAAAGTAAAAGTAACTATATATTTTGTGTTAGATATTAGACTGGATTTTTGAGAATTTACTTTAATGTTTACTATTTGGTAAAATGTAAATGCCACATTAATGATATTTTGTAGTTGCTGTTAAGATTCTGCTAACCATAATGTATTATTCATATATGCTAATATAAAAGTATTTGTATAAGTTGTTTGGTATTTTGCAGAAAATAAAGAAGTTGAATATATAACTGTTGATGTATATTCTTTGAATTTTTTATGTATATGGTCAATGAGAGAGTCATAGTAGATTTGTCATAGCAAAAAAGTTATGGTTTCTTCTTAATTAATGCCATCTTCTACTGGGTATGATGGTGTTAATCCAAAGTTTGTAATTACTTGATTAGAGTATAGTTTGAGCAAATTAGTTATTATGCAGATTATAGATTATGAAAGTTTAATGCAATGCAGTGATTTTTCTAAAAGACTAATATTAACTGAATTATATGCTTTGCTCATGTTCTGTGAAAGTAGCTATATTTGTTTTTTATTGCTATTGACATCTTTAATAAAGTTGTTTAGAATATGTAGAGATGTATTGATGCTATTATCAGTTAGTGTAACATAATTGTAGAGACTGAGAATTGGGTGTGATAATAGAATAGTAAAGAGTTGATTGGTTAGAAATTTTGTATATAATTTTTTGGTATATTCAATTAGACTAATGGGTCAGGTCTTGTTAAGATTGCTATTAAAGTTGGTTTTTTTAAAATAGAATATATTCTGCTATTTTTTCACTGTTTAGGTATTATGTTAGTATTGAGATATTTGTTAAATAGTTGGGTAATAGCCTGTAACATTGGTGAACCACAGTGTTTAAGCATTTCATAGCTTATACCTAGTGGCTTACAGGCTTTGTTGTTTGGAAGTTGTTGTATTGTTTGTATTATTTCTTCTGTAGAAATAGGCTTAAATAGAAAGGCATACTAGTTGCAATTGATGGACTGCTTAGGTTGGTATTCTTCTTTTCAATATTAATTAAATATCATAGTATTAATAGGTTGGTGTTGGGTCCAGTGTTGAAAGTGTTGTTAGACATGTTGAAGTATTTTATAGGATTAGTTATAACACTATTATCTGTTTTAATATTGTAAAAATATACTGGATCTGTATGTTTATTAAGAATATTATTTATCATTTTGGTAGGTTGTGTTATTAGTTATTTACATCTGTTATTAATAGCTATATTGATATGCTGTTTAAGGTTTTGAGTATTTTCAATACTATATGCATAAAAAAAAGCTTTTCATGTTTGCTTAGCATTATCAATCTATTGTGCTAATAGTAAAGGGTTTTCAGATGGGTTTGGAATATCAAAGTTTTGTTTGTAATTGATGGTATCAATATTAATTATAGTTTGTATAGAAATAGTAAAATTTTGTTTAAATAAGTTTTTAACTTTATAGATAATGTTTCTGATAAGTTTAAGGTCTTTGTATAAAGCTGTTGCTTTAGGGCTAAAGGTGTAAAAGAAGTATTTAATTGTTTGTTTTTTGTTAGAAATGTGTTGTAAGGCTGCATTAATGATACAAGTATAGATTTTGTGCCAAAGTTTTCTAGTGATATTGTAATATCTATTTCTGCAGAAATTTTGTATTGGTGCATATTAGAGTTAATTTGATTTGAAAAATCTTTTCATTTTTTATTAGTCATTGCTTTATAGTTAAAAGTTCTATATTTGCATTTATTTTTTTTTCTAGGTTTGTTTATGCAAAAAAAAAGGTCCATTGTGTTATAAGTATTTGATGGTTACTATTAGTAATCTGCAATATAGAATCTATTAAGAAATGAGATTGTGTGTTCACTTGCCCATATGTAGTCAATTCTGCTATTATATCTACTACTTTGCCAAGTAGCATCAGTATTATTTGTATAATTTGCCAAGTTATACATATTAATATATGTAAATGGTTTAGTAGTTGATATTTAGTTGCATTTGATATAGTAGTTTGGATTGATGAATTGAAATCACCAAGAATAATTATTGTAGTTGTAGCTGAAGTGCTTGTTGTATCTATGTAATAATAGAGGATTGAGCTTGTTGATGAGCAAGATTGTTTTTGATAATAGATATCTTGAGATTATTCAAAATTTATAGTTATGTTTAAAGAAGAGGTCTATTGCAATAGCCTCACTGAGATGATTAAGAATATTATGAAAATGTGGTTGTAAGTTATTTTTAATCATAATACATGTTTCTTCTTTAGGTATAAAGCAGTTTGACCAGTAATAAGAAAATTGATGATTATTGTAGAACTTTTTGTTTTTGGTTTCTGCAATTTTGGTTTCAGTTAAACTAATTATATGTAGATTATTTTGAAGGCAATATTCTTCTATTAAGAGCTTCTTTTTTGGATTATTCAAACCTTGAATATTGTAAGTTGCAATGTTTAAGTTGAGTGAAAGGTCAAATAAGTGGTTTGTATGAAGTCTTAATAGAGATAATAGTAATAAAGAAATAAGAAGAGATAAAGGTTGTTGAAATGCTATTAGTAATATAGGTGTGAAAGTAGTAGAAGGTAGTTATAAGCTAGAAATTTATTGTAGCATGTGTGAAGTTGTATAAAGCCAAAGTGTTTATTAGCAATAACAGTATCATTATGATCAGGTAAGACAGTTTTTATTAGTTGTGTATAGGTATAGTTTACAGCATTATCTTTGAGAATAAGTTTGGTATTTTGTGTATTGTTAAGTACTAGAGAATACTTAAAAAAGATAGGTATTGATGAATAATATTCATAGTCAGATTATTGTGGAATGAAGTAATCAGATAAGGGTTCTAGTTTATTTAATAAGTTTACTATAGTCTAGTTTAATTAATATTGCTAATATAAGGTTGTAAAGATTGAGTGGTGTATAATTGTAAGGATGTATATGTTCAAAAAAGAAATAAAGAGTTTGTAGATATGAAAGTAGGGATAGGCATAGATGGGTGACTATTTATTATAGCATGAATTTGGATCCAGTAGTGTATTGTATGATGGGTTTTGTGATGTTTTCTTGAAATAAGATGATGCAATGAAGTTTAAGAAGATAAGGGTTCCTCTGTAGATTCACTTACTATATGCTTGGCTCTTACAGCTATAAAGGATGCTATAGCCTGCTCTGTACATTGAGTCTGGCTGTTATAAACTTGGTTCTCCATGTAAATAGACTTTCTCATCTGTCTACTTATATCATTCTCTTTTAAGAATAGTTTAGGACATCATAATATTAAAAGTGGTAGTTGCATTAATATAATTTACAGAGAAATTTATTGAAAAAGAGTGTTTGTAAGAAAAAATAAATCTTCCAGAACTGTTGATTCTTGAAATTGTAAATTAAATTTGTTTTGTAGAATTGTTTCTGCCTCAGGATATGCCTTTTTTTAAAAATGTTTAAACAATTTCAGGAAAGTTTATAGAAATATTGTTTGTATTAAAGTAAGTAATAACATAAGTTAAATAGTTTGTATCAATAACTTTAGTTGTAAAAAAGTCAATAGCTTGCTATCAATTAAGTTTGTCAATGTTATAATTTTGTATAGCAATATTTAGTAAATTTTAATGTATTGATAAAAGTAGTAGCTTCTACATTTGGAGTTTGTTTTAGTTGGGTTGTTGGCACATACATATTCTTCAGCTTTGGTTGCAAGATCATCAAGAGTCGAGTTGTGATTTTTTTTAAAAGTTGCTTCATGTTTACTATTAATATAGAAAATTAAGACATTAATATTAGAATGTTTCCAGGTTTTACTTTTAGTTTTTGGATATTGTGAATAGGATTTGTTCAAAGTTTCTTTAAGAAGGTCACTGTAGAAATGTATATATTAATAGTCTGGTTGGTTGTTGCTAGGTATAGTTTCTTTTTCTTTTTCTTTAAGTTTGGTTTTATCAAGATGTATATAGTCAGAGTCAGTACAAGTATATATATAATAATTAGTATACTGAATAGCTTTATTGCATCATTCTTGAAGGTTATGAGATTCTTTAAAAGAAATTTTAGTAGAAAGAAGTTCTTTAAGGTGTTTAATAAATTGTTGTCAAAATTGAAACCTTAGTGCATTTTTAACTTTGGTTTTGTTAAAAGATTCAGTAAATTGGTAGTTGTATAAAGAAAAAAAGTTTTAAAGCATTCATTAAAGTGGTCTACAGAGTTATTAAGTGATGGAATATTGTATTTTTCAAGATAAAGAGTTTTAGAAATGTTGAAAAGAAGATGAATTTTAAATCTTTTATCTATTTTAATATTCATATATTGGTTTTCTTTGTCAATGTTAACTGCTGATGAGCTAACAGTAAATCTTTTGGGTCTTTTTTTAATGTTCTCAACAAATTTTGTATAATTAATAAATTGATAATTGTCAGATAAATAAAAGTGTATTTTTGCAAGGTTAATACAAAATTGTAATCTGTTTTAGGTTTTGTATAGAGAAACAGTAACAGGTGATGCAAAAATTTCAGGATAATTAAGTTTGGTAAATAGAATAGTAGTAAATTTGAGAATATGTTTTTTGAGACTTTCTTCTAGAATGTTAAAAGGAATTATAGCTTCCTGGTCAATATTAGAATTTGATAAAAAGATAATATCAGAAAGAAATTTTGGTCGAGTTTTAGTCATTTGATGAATAATGTAATTGAAGCTAACTGTAAAAGCTTTGTAATTTTTTATTGCAAGTTTGATCTCCTTTTTTGGATAGAAGTCAAAGGGATGTTGTTTAAAAAAGTTGAATAAATCTCTAAAAAGTTGTGTTTGTAATTTAGTATTGTTTTTCATATCTGATATAATAGAAAAATTGGTCAGAAAATCAAATGATAAATTATTTTTAGTTTTAGCATTGGGAGGTAAGAGTACATCTTGTTGAGTTGTTTGCTGTTTTTGTTGTTGTTTTTGTTGTTTCTGTTGTTGCTATTGCTTATTATTTGTAGTAGTTATATCATCAATATCTATATCTTCATCTTCATTGTTTTAATTATTACCTAGTAGTATCAAGGGATTGAGTTAAGAGGTAAGTAGGTTTTGATGTTTTTGTTGAGTAAATGTTTGTTAAAGTTTATTTGCAAATAAAGTATGATTTTTAGAAAAATCTTCCTAAGTGTTTTTGAAAGAGCTTTGTTAAGAGTTTTTGGAAGAGTTTTGTTGAGAGTTAATTTGATTTTTAATACAAAATTTGTAATAAGATTTGTCATTATATAACAAAGCATCAGCAGCTAAAAAATACCTGTTGTTGGTTACTTTGCAAATAATAGGTTAGTTGCAAGTAATACAAATATGTTGGTATGTAGATGGTGAAGATGAGATAGTTGGAGATAGTAGAACAAATTCAGTAGACTCAGCAATATTGGTTGCAATTAGTTTTTTCACTTTGGATTTTTTAGTAACTTGTTCAAATTGAGTTTGTTAATATGTTAAATTTTTTTGTAAAACAAAGTTAATATGAAACTTGACACAGATACAAGTAATTATAATGCTAGATTTGAAAGCTTTAAAATAATGACAACATTTGGTGTTGTCTCTAAGTTCAATATTAAAGCAGTTGTTTAGTTGTTTATTAGTAGAAATTGGATGAGAAGATAATAGGGTTTCTTTTTTTTTAGTGTTAAGGTGAGGCCTTGCTCATATCTTTATTAATAATTTTAACTATATATTTTAGTACAGGAGTACTAAAATAAACTAAGGTTGTTTTTAACAAAATAAAAATTATATGCAAGAATAAGAGCTCAGACTAGTTTATCTGTGACCTAAACTGATTATAGTGGTCAAAGTCCATCTAGATTTGGAGTGTTAGTATATAGTTAGAAGAAATATTGTATTTAATTCAGAAAATTGACCAGATGTTAAGTTTTCTAATTGTTTGACCAATTGCCAGACATATATTGGATTGTAAATGAAGTTGATCTGCAATGCCACATAGGCATAAGTATGTGTAAGCTTGGCAATGTTGTTTGGAGACTCTATGATTTGAATGTTATATATCAGTGCTACTAGTTTTATTTTGGTATCTTGGTGAAATTTGGTTATGTTTTTTCTAATTAGAAAATTTAATACAGTATGGTTTCCAAATTAGTTCATAGATTTGTTCATTAATGTGTAGAAGTATTTAAATTACTATTTGTGAAGCTAATTGTGAAGATATATTAAAATTGCAAATAATTTCAATAAGTGATTTAGGTATAAGACCTTTAAGTGTAATGTCTATAAAGTGTAGATTGTGTTAAAATAGTATGCGATCAAAGCATGAATAATGGCATATATTAGAACCTAGTTCTTGAAGTTGAAAAGCTGATAAGTCCAGTTCAGTCTTGAAAAGTATTTGATTAACAGATGTATAAATAATATTAAGGAGAGTATTATGTGTGTTAGAGCATGTGCACCAGTGTGTAAATAAGTTAGGAAGATTGCATTTAAAGCAATTAGTATTAGTAAAGATATGAGAATATCTTGTTATAAAGAAAGAATTAAGTAGGTAGCTTATTTAGTAAGAATTTAGATTTAAAAACTGAGTTGATTAAGTTTAAAGCTAGTGTATAAAGATGTAGATTTTTTGGTTATGATTAAGATAAAGCCAAGAAGAGGTTCAGTCTATAAGGTGGTTTAGATGAGACTATTTACTGTTTCTTTTTTGTGAAGACTACATTGCTAATATATATGCTTTGCATATATTTTTGATAAAATATCTAGTTAGTAGGTTGATAAAGTTTTGTTCTCATTAAAAAATATGATAAGGGTTATAAATATTAGTATAATTAAATATGAGAGGTTGAAGAAGTATATGTTGTTTTGCTAAGGAGTCTGCAAGATTGTTGAAAGGATTATCAGTATGTGCTTGAACTTTGTAAAAGGTAATTTGAAAATTAAAGGATTTTATAATATTAAGTAAGGTATGCTATAAGGGCTATCTGCTAAATTTAAATAACTTGTTAGGATTTTGTAATTGGTTCGATAGTGTATAAAATTTTGAAATAACAAATTATGAGTCTGTATATATTCTAATAGATGAATTGTGGGATGTAGTAGATATTGCAGATATAATTGAGACTAATTCAACTTTATAAGATGATAGTCATAAACAGACCTAAATAAAAATTTATGAATAATTTAATTTTGTTCATTAATTTAAACTCATTCAATACTTATAGAACATTGTTTTGATCCAATATCAATAACAGAACTATCAGTATAAAAAGTGAAATTATTATTTGTAGGATTAGATAGATAAATGTTTTGAAGCTCATAAGTGCAACTGTTTGATTTAAAGATTTCTAAAATGCTAGAGTTGTGTATGATGATATTGGGAAGTATAGGAGGTATGTATAAAGAGTGTTTAATAGCTGTTGAGTATATAAGATCAATGTAATTAGCATTGAGTTTAAGATTGTTGGAAGTTTTTCTAGCTAGGAATGTTGCAGAAATAATTGCTAATGTGATATAGTACATATTTGGTTAATTCTGTTTGAATTAAGATGGCATTCTGTATATGGTTTGCATTCAATAGGTGGGAGTGGGTAATATTGATCATAATCTAAATTAATATTAGATTTCAATGTGTAATTGAGAATAAGTTAGAGGCAGGAATATATTTGTGAATTTTGCCAATAATAATTTCTTCATTATTGGAATAATAAGTAAGAAGCCAAGGTTTTTGTTTTTTGGCAATAAGATATGTATTGTATACAAAAGGGTTAGTACCAAATGATTGAAAGTGAAATAAGATAGTTCTGTGATATTTATCTGATATGATTTTGTTTTCAAGAGAGGTAAACTATAAAGATTGTTTTTCTTTTGTTAGTTAATATAGTCTTAATGAAAGATGTTGCCATTTAAGTAAAGTAATGTTATCAGCAGTACATAGTTGTTCTAAATAAAGGATATTAAGTTTTCTTAATTGTTTTTTAAAGATAATATATTTTAAATGTTGTATAAGTATAGGTTCAATATGGGGTGTGATGACCTAGTGAGGTGGATAGGTTGTTAACCCCCAAGTAGCAGATCTAAGGTTCAATTCCCACAGACAACAAATTTTGGAAATTATACCTGTGTTATGTTAACTGTCTCTACTGATTGGTTGGATTTTGGGCATCTGTAATCTTAGATACACCAAGTCGGGCTCCACCTGATATTGGAAGCTCAGGGCATCTATGCGAAGTGTAACATTACATGGTATATGTACATAAAGGAATGTGAAAACTGGTGTTATATAAGGCTTCGGTGCAAACCCATGATAAGACCCTGATGTAGAAGGCTAAGAAACTAAAGAAACGGAAACTTACTTGGAAATTCCTAGTAAAGAGATAGCACAAACTTTCGATGGTGCCATTGAACTGATGGAAGCCTATGAAACACCTTTATAGGAACTGTCAGATAAACTAGATAACAAGATGTGTAGAGGAGCACATAACCAACCAGGCCACCAGAATTGCTGAAGGAAAAGGATATATAAGTATATCATACCAGGCTATCTGAATTGGGAATCTGGGGAGTCAGATAGTTCTGAGTTGCAGCTAGCATAGGATAATGAAGAAGAAGTCAGAAAGATGGGTACCAGAGTTTGGGTGAACTTTACAAGGATAATAGCAGTTTAAGGGATAACCCTGACTGCAAGTGTTGGCCCCGGTCATAGCATCAAACCAGGTTAGTGGTAAAAGGGAATATGGCTCGCTCTGGTAGGTTTAC
>CAJVQA010008579.1:0-12839 GCA_910591915.1 Cetraspora pellucida
GAAAAACTTCTCATAACTTACCCCTTTCATATGCGTTGTACTTCGATTAAAACCTTCCATTTTAACTATACTCATTAAACATGCTCCTACCCTGTATCACTTTACCATAAAAGGATACAATTTCCAGGTTCTGCACATGACAATAATGCTAGCTATGTCACTTCATTGACAAGCTAGACAGTACCAAGAACAAATGCAAAAATTTGGTCTGTGTGACTTATTCATCATTCAATATTTTTTAAAAAAAATATAAATGAATGATACATTTGTAAAATCAAAGATGTTATATAATAAACGATAGTAAAAATAAGTTTTTCAGGCACAAAAATCAGTGTTTTAATATAAATATTTTGTAAATTTTATTTTTTTTCATAGAATTTTTTATCAGGCAGATAAAATGATAATCACTGATCATCAAGGACTTAATAGAAAGAATTTTTAAATACAGATATGTTTCATAGATTTTTTGATGTTTTTTGTAGGGTCTCAAATTCATTGGAACTAAGTGATGCTAGCTAACTAACTATATAGCAGTCAGACATTGACTTCATTAATAGGTTTTTAGGCTCAGTTACTGAAATTTAAATCAATATTTAGATTGCAAGTACTGTCAATTTCTTTTATAAAGAGTCATTTTCTTATACCAAGAATGGATTGTAATGAAGAACATGGTTTTTCATGATTAAAATGGTGTCTGTGTAGATTTCTTCCATTGTGCGATAACATTGCACAGTTACTTATTGATTAATCATAAATATGATCAACAAAGTAACTAATCGATTTTTGATCTGAAATATCATTAATAATGTTAAATATTGTAAAATTAAAATAAATGATGTAATAATAACTCTAGTTAAATTTTTTTTTTTTTTTTTTAAAGGCCATACTTGTGTTGATATTTTATTGACTTTATATTGGGTTAGCTATTACAACTATTTTTACAGAGATGAGAGTAAAGCTAGTCACATGTGTAACTTTTGGTTACCTATTTAAGTAGTCCATTCTAAGGTTCTATACTAGATGTTGTACCTATAACCTACTAGGAGATTATCTATTTTAAACCCTTTGATCATCTGTTCTGTCATATTGGAATCTACAACTAACCTCTCATATATACCATCTGAGCAGTATAGTACCTACTTTTTTTGTACTGGTTCTCAGGCCGTTATACATTTCAGAGTATATCATCTGCCAGTAAGGTGCAGGGTGTCTCCTGTTGTTAACTATCTACCTACTTTTAGAACACTAACACAGGTTATCTTTACAGAGTTTACCCAGACCCCAGTACTGATTTCACAGCATATCTCTAGTACTTTTAGTATATTCCTGCTTTGAACCCAGACTTCCAATCCAGATAGCCCAGAAGAACTGTGACCTGTTCTTGGTATATTGAGGTCAGCCCAATATCTTTTTCCTCTGGTCTGAAATTCAGTGACCTGGTTAATGGTACCCTTCACCTGAGGTTCTTGCCTACTCGAATCCTTCACATTAGTATCTATTTTCTAGATCTAGTCTTTACAGTAGTACTGTCAAAGATCTGTGTTACCTCTCTGCTCAGAATTTCTAAGTGGGCTCTGGCTTCCTAGTTCTACAAATTTACACAGCTCGAGGACTTATTTTAGGTTTGCACTGCCTGGTACCAGTTTGTATTCCTCTGTATAACAGGTTACACAGATGCCCCAGACCTGCCAGTCATGCTGGTGCTACTATAGTTACAGGTATCCTATCTCAACTGATCAACAGAATGCCACTGCCATAATACCATCTATATATTACATAGGTGATTATTTCAAAATTCGTCATTAGTGGGTTTTGAACTCACAACCTACCACTTGGGGGTATGACAACTTATCCACTTCACTAAGTTGCCACATCCTCTTTAGTTAAATATTAATATAAAAGAGAAAAAAATATAGATAGTTTTAATATTTGCTTTAAAGAAAGTTGATGAAAGTTGAGAAGTGTTTATTTTTGTATTGAGGTGTTAGTGTTTTTTTTCGTGATTAATGTTTGTGATTATTAAGAAATACAAAATATATTTAAAATTTTAATATTCAGATAGTCTTAAATTTTTTAAATAAATTTTTTAAATAATTTATTGTATTAAGTTAAAGTTAAACTGATGATATATAAATAATAGAATAATCAAAAAATATAATTATGCATTGTATAGTTCAAGTGTTTATTAATACTTCAGGATAAACTATGTTCATTGTTGTTGTGTCAATATTATCTTGGAGAAAAAGAACTTTAATTGATTTTGGAATGGTGCTATATAAAAAAGCAACATAAAGTTGGCCATGTAAAAACACAGGTGTTCAAAGATCTAAACCTATATATTTTAATAATTATCCTTGAGATTTGTTTACGATTATTCTAAAGATGATACATACAAGAAATTGGCTTCTTTTAAAAACAAATAAAAGTATAGAAGTTGAAGGATTTAGGGTAATTCAGAGTATGAACATGAGACTTCTTGCATGTGTTTCACATAATATTCAAGCTTCAATTATGTGACTTGATAAATGTGTCACAATTAAGCAAGTTCCATTACAGAGACCTTGTCCAGGAGCAATGTTTCTGAGAAGCATTATTGGGCAGCCTATTTTGAGATTAAGATTTGATAATGGCATACTATTGGGATTGAGTATATTGAAAAATTCAGTCAGATATATGTTATTACCATTAGCACTTTCTTCAATTACAGCATTGTTGGCACTGAAATATGCATGTTAGTTTCCTGAGAATAGATCAAAAATGTTTTGATTAATATATTCAACATCTTTATTTTGTGGTGAAAGAATTGATCATTCGCTTAGATATTGATTATTGCACATTACTGCTTTACAGATGTTAGAATATATGGTATCAATGAGTATTTTCAAATCTTGAGTTGGTATTTTTATGAATTCTGGAAGTGATAATATATTGTTTGTAGTATTTGTACTATTTCCAACTTTAAAAAAATTTATACAGAAATCTGGATATTTTAATGTACAATAATTGCATAATGATCATATAGTTGTTATTAAATTTAATAGTATTTTATAATAATTATGTAGTTATATGCATTTATTTTACAATAAAATATCAAGTTTTTGTAACAAAATAATTAAGATATAATTAGATATCTAACAGATTTAACAGTATATTAGAAATAAGCATGTTTACTTGTAAAAGCCAATATGTAAAATAAATATTTTCATCAGATTCTATATTAAATTACATATTTTTTTTTAGTATAAGTAAATTTTTTTTAACATGCTGCCATAGATGTGATCATGTAAATGAAGCAGCAACAATTTCTTCTCTAGATCCTTTTATAATTACTGGAAGTATTTGGCAAAATCTTCTCCAAATACTATAGTATTCCACCAAATGAATGTTTAGTGTTACAAATATCTCACAAAGTATAATCAACAGCTTCAGAACAGTGACAATGTTGCATCGGTAATTCATTTCAAATGATTAAAGAAGTTTGATGCATTAAATTAGCATCTGTTGAACTCTTGTTAATTTCACAGAAAGAGTCTTTATTTATATTCAATGAGATTTTGAATCTTGAATGAGCAGTGTGACCTAGATCAAGTAGAAGTGCTGCAATGCCTGAAGAAGTCACACCAAGGACAATTTTTTTTGACTTTGAATCTTCATTGCAATCCTGTTGTACAAAAAAGTTTTATCAGTTCTTGCATAGCTATTAAGAAAAAATATTTTACCATATTGTTTGTTACAGATTCATTAATTTTATGGTAAGCAGTTGCTTGTTCAGCATTTAGTTGTAGGAGATGATTGTTAACAATATCTTGAAGGTTTGCGTGATTCCATGCGAGTTGTTCTGCAATAATATAAGATTTATTATAATGTTTCCAATTTTATTTCCAAAGAGGCATTAATGAAAACATCTTAAAAGATTAGTTAGATTGATGAAGGATCTTGTCTAATAAAAAAAGTTTAAGATCAAAATGTTGCTCATTAGTAGAATCAAGAATATTATATTCTTTATATAGATAATAATGAAGATCATCACAGAGATTAGTATAAAAGCATAACCATAACTTTTTTAGATGAGTAGGAGTACATTGAATAAGTATAATGGCAAAAAAAATTCTTAGTTGAGATTCTGTATAAAGGGCAGCAGCTTCTTCAAGACATTGGGTCCATTCTCGATCATTTTCTAGTAACCCTAAAGCTAAACATGCATCTTTAAACATTGAATAAAGAATGTTATTTATGGTTTTTAGATAATCAAAAGATGTTGGATTGTATATAATAGTAAAAAGAAGTTAAAGATAAAATCATTCTTCTATAGAAGAACCAGCAAAGTATAATCTTCCAATCACAAATTCTTATTTTCTGGTTGTTTATTATTTGGTTTTTTTATTCTAAACAAAATGTTGTGAAAACTCTTGATAAGTGTATTGATGAGCAGAATCAAGAGTTATACATATTTCAAAAAATGCAGTGAGTGTTGTCCTTTAATAATTAGCATAGGTAATAATGATGAATGCATTATTAGTAGGATCAAAAACAACAGTATGTATTCTAGAGAGATGTAATACTAATTTTATAACAGATAGTGATTCTTCATGCATTGGCATAGTAAAGAGACATTGTGTGGCTTCAGCAATGCCAATATATCTTGCATTGATATATTGTTTGATTTCATCTTGTTCTTAACCAAACTGTATTGTAAAACTATCAAGACTTTTATAAATATTTATGAATATATTTAAAAACACATATAGAAGTACAGATCTTAATATTAATATGACAGTTATATTTTGACTAAGGTCAGAATTATATAGTACAATGTCTTAATTATCAATGAATTTCCTCTAACTTCAAATTTTTTGTTATTATTTTTTCTGGCATAGAGGAAATAACTATCTTTACTCATTGAAGTTAGTTCACAAAATGTTTTTGAATAATTTTTGTTAAATTTGTTATTAATCATACATGAAGCATTTGGATTGCAAAGTTTGCAAGAACCATGTACTATATATCGAAGTATAGTATCAAAAAGATTTGGATCTGTTTGTTGGTCAGGAAATTCAGAACACAATATTTGATCAATATCTGCATGTTCTTTTATTTTGTCATTACAGTAAAAAAATATTAAGAAATGCATATGCAAAAGGCCACATTTTTGAAATTCAATAGTATAGACATGCACAACAACTTTGCCAAACAAATTATTTTTTTAATATCACAAAGAAGTGCACAACATTTTAGTTTGAATATATATGCTATTAAGTCATGTCTATCTGATGAAGTTTGGCCTAGAAATAATTTGCTAATTATTTCAGGCCAGTTTGGATTTGCAGTCATTGTTCCAAAAATGTCAGTATGTTCATAGAATTAGGTAATTACCATTGAATCTTGGAATATTTCAAACATATGGTGAGCACTTACAATATGTGTAAAAGGGAGAATAATTCGATGACCAAGATTATTTAAGATACTTGTCCAGTTTTATTGTTTCTAACAATATTAGCAAGACATTGATAAATATCTGCATTAGTTTACTTTGATTTATATATAAAAATTATAACCTATTCTGTTTAGTTGCTGCCTATGCATCAACTATAAACTCTTGAAACAATTTTTCACTATAGAGAATTGTAGAAAATTCATTATTTTGTAGAAAAAGTCAAAAAAAAATAAAAATTCATTTGAGTAAGATGCAAAGCATTACTTTGATTTTCAATAGGTTGTTCTTGTGTATTGATTAATACATAACATAAATCAGGATGCCATCCAAGTTCATCTTGAGGAAAAGCAAAACATAATAAAGGAATACATAAGCCAGGTGTCCTTTATAAATTCATTGAAGTGGGCCTCCACAAAGTCAAAGAACAATGTCATGCTTTATTTGAGGTATAGAACTATCACCTGGCAAAATAATAGCAATCTTATTTGCCATAAGAAGGTTGTAACAGTGTTTGTTAGTTTTTTTTATTAAAATGAAGGTAAGCCATCACATTTGTTGTTTTTTTATTCTGATTCTGAAGTATTTCATGTGCTTGCTGATATATAAAGTAAAATGCATAGTATTCACTTAAAGTTTTTGGATTTCTCATATTATATCTGGTGATAAAGTTTTATTTCATCCTATCTTTAAACAATAAGCCACTTCAGGTTTATAAATATAAAGTTGTGCATAAGTTGCTCCAACACTTGATTCAGAAAGTTAAGAGCCTATAAGATGATATAATTCACTATTTATACAGAAGTTATATAGTCCACAGCCATCAAGAATAGATTTATCAATGTTTGTACCAAGAGAGATGAAAGCATTTGCTGCAATATATTAACAGATATTATTTTTAAATTCTTTAGAATGTTTACTCTGGCCTTCAAAAAGTTGATGTAATAGGAGTTGTGGATTTTGCAATAGTGGTAGAATAACTTTTCTATGTGAACAACATGTATCAAATTTTAGATGATTATGAGAAGAAGAAGTAAGACCTTCATTGTACCAATGAAGTGCATTACAGTGAACACATTTTATATTCATATGACCAAGATCATGATGTTCACTTGTGTGTTGTAAAAGGTTAAAAATTTTAGTATTTTCTAATCTAATATGGTTTTTATTTTTTTTTTGTGCTGATTTATGTATTATTTTTTCTGTAAATCTTTATCTTTGTTGAGCAATTGCTCTGCAACTTGAAATTTGAGGCATAAGAATTTAGATATATATTATGGTTTACACAAATTATTATAAACAAATCTTATAAAATTTAAAAACTTGTAGCTTTATTGTAATTTAATGTTTTTTAATAGGGTCATGATGAATATTCAATCAACAAATTATTCAAGCAAAATGGTGAATAAGAATTTGTATTGTAACATAAATTATTCTATTTATGTTGCAGTTTGTTGAATCCTTTTTTAATAGATGAAATACTATATTTAAGAATTTTTTTAACATAAGTTAGTTAGTTACAACTATTCAATTTTTTTTACAATTTTTTAATATCACGAAGTTTTTTTTTCATAAAATTTGGGTTTTTATCAATGTAAAAGAGTATAAGACATATTTACAAAAGATTACAATTCTCAATTAAGATTTTCTTACATTTAAAGTTGAGTTTTACTTATCAATTATAATGGATAAAAAAAATTAGAACAGGTAGGATAATCTAATTCAGAACATAATAATACTGTAAATAGAGTATGTCAAACATCAAATTTTTTTTAGCATGAAGCTAAGTTTTATCAATTTATTTATTTATTCATTATTTTTTTTTTGGAAAGTTGATTATGCAATAAACAATAGACATGCTAAAAATTACTTATAATGCTTAACGAATAAACTACTCTGTATAACACAATGATAAGTTAATAGTCGATCTGTTTATTATTTATAATACATAATTCAGGTATAGTTAATGATCATCACATGATTTAAAAATACAAAGTAACACTTTGACATTATTTTATTTTTTTTATACACATATATATTGTTATGTATGCAAATTTATTCATATTTATTGATATATGTTAACAAGATAATAACTGAACTATTAAAAATTTTATAGAATAGTTCATCACATATATTAAATATACATTATACAATAGAAAATAAAATATTAATTTGGACATGTTCAATTTTCATCAGAATTAATAATATCTGCAGGTCTTAAATCACATGATTTTTTTTTCTTATAAGAAGATCTAATCAGAAGTTGTTTTGTCTTTTTTTGCAGTTTATTATTTTTGGTTATTTTTTCAGACTCTTCTTGATCAGATTCAAGACTAATTTTAGTATTTTTCAAATTATGATCAACAGAAGTTGCAAAGTCTGCATCAACAATTGCATTATCTGTTATATCAGTTCTTTTGCATTTAGTTAAAAAAGTACTTCCAATATTGCTTGGTGGTAGTGATTGAACTGTTAATGTATCTCTCGAATTTTTGATTATATTTTGATGGATATTCAATAATTTGGATCTTGTTAGGTTAGTTGAAGTTGATGAGATCTGAGAATCATCTGCTTCAGAATCCTTTTTTTTCATATTAATGTAGTTAATATCTTTTGCATTAATATAGAATTTATTATCTATGACTTCTATTTGACCAACCACAAAAATGAGTAATTCTTGTAGACGGATAGTCATTTTAAGATGTTCAAATCAAGGATTAGTATGAGAAAAGATTACAATAACTGTGTAATCATGGACTTGACCCCCAGCATGGTCAGTCATAAGCATTTCAATTATACAGTTATCAGTGTTCTAATCTCAGCTGGTTTTTTTAGTAGTGTTTCTACTATAGATACTTTTAGTAAACATTTATTTGATTCCAAAGGTTTGCTGTTAACAGTTAAGTGAGTTGAAGTTACAACTAACATCTAAAAATGATAACATTGTTATTATTATTTCAAAAATGATTATAGATTTTACAAAATATTATTACTTTTGGTCTAATGCTTTCAGCATAATGACCAGATACAATTTTTCCTTCAATTAAATAATATTCTTCTCTTTTAAAGATTGCTTGTGATCCAGTATCACATTCAAGAGGATTTCATGGTACATAAATAACTATTTCTATTTCATTGTCTTCAGATCCTATAGGATATGATCCAATAGCCCAAATTGAAATTGATTCTGTATCTTTTGTTTCATTTTGTCTAGTTAATTTGATTTTTACACTAGTATCTAAATAATATGGCATTATTTTTTTTAAATTTTTTTTCAAAAATTTAGAAACATAACAATATGTCTAAATATTTAAGATCATATACATATATTAAATATATATTTATAAATAGAATACAGTACACAAATATTACATGTTTTACACATTAATTATGTTTTATATTTTAATTACATAATTATATTAACATGATGAAATCACTGTACTTATTATTCAAATACAATTGTTACAATTGCTGATCAACATACTACTTTCTATTAAAAGAAGAAAGAGGCTTTTTATCACAAAAATATAGTCAGCATATCTAAAAGCTTATATTAATAATCAATGATCCTCTAAATAATTCAACAATAGTCATATAAGCTTCTGATAAACAATGTATATCAATATACTGATACACATTACAATTTTTAAATATCTATCATTATATAACAAATTGGCTAAATTATCAAAAAAAAATTTTTCTTGATCTGCAATTCAATACATAATAACCATGCAACTGAATTCCTATTACAAAATTTCAAAAATGAGTTATAATGGATAGTAGCAGTTGCACCAGGATCACAAATGAAGATTAACACTAAGTCACATGTTACAGGTATGTTTCAAAGTAAAAATACTTTCAGATGATGCATCCATCAAGTATACTGTACCAGTTTTGACCAAGTACTGAAATGAAAATCATAATCAAAATATAAGATCACCAAAAAGTATAATGATGCAAAAAAAAGAGACAATGCTAGATTAACATAAAAATAAGTAATAAAGTTATTGAAAAAAAAATGAATCATATATTAGAGTTAAAATGAATCTTATCATTATATCTTCAAGCTTCTGACAATTCCATGCAGAATATCACATATATCATACAATCTTTAAACATCTATCATCATATGACAATCACCTCAAGCTTCAACCTAGACAATAAAACATAAATCATACCTAATCAAATAGATAATTATTAAAAAACATAACAATGCAAAGAAAAGAGCAGTGTTGAACCTATCAAGGAAAAAAATAATAAAATAAATAAATCATAGCACTGACAGTTAACAGAAAACAGAAAGAACCTCAATGTTACATCTTCATACCTGTTACCTTCTCAACATATGAAAAGTTAATCGACACAGTCTTATCATTCAAATCTTTATCTCTGTCACTTTTGACCAATCAGAACACCTATCAAAAACTGCAAATTATTATATTATATGATATGCACAGATTTATTGATCAGAATAAAATTCATTACCCAAAAAAGTTTCAAACTCACATAACAAATATATCAAGCACTAAAAATTCATGTAGTTTACTAAAAAATACAAACAAAATTAGACTATCAAAATAATAATGATAAGTAATAAATTAATCATTTTATTTATTTCGAATAACTTAATAAACATATTATTTATTATAGCTAAAAAGTATTATAATTACAGTTGTTCTAAGTATTTGGGATATTTCATTGCTTTTTAAAATGATTATAATCAAGCAGAAAAAGGATTGTGAGTGTAAAATTAAAAAATTGCATAGTTAGTAAATTTTAACAAAGTATGCTTAGTTTAGAGAACTAAAATTATTGTAAGAAATTAAATAATATTCTTACTTGTTTTACTTATATTAACTTTTATTCTATTTTTGTCTATTAAAGTATCTATTAATTGTATTGATATGTTAGAGCAAAATTAGTATAATCTATTTTTCTATCCAATTTATATAATAGCACAAAGATTTTATTAATACTACTGAGCCATTTGTTTTTATTTATTTTCTTCAATAATTTTTTGTTGCTGTGTTCTGAATTCAAATAAATAATTAGAGTTTTAATCTTCCAAAAGCACATTAATAATTAAATCCACAAGATTCAAAAGTTCAATTGCATTTTTTTGATTAATTTTTATAATTTGTTTCAATTTTTATTCTTTTTTTATGAAAATTCAGGTTATTAAAAATTTGATCATAGCAATCAAAATAGATCTTCTGAACAATGTTTATCTATATGACAGTAGAAATAAACTATATAATCTAGAACAGTGAAGTTTATACTATAAGGTAAAGAATGTAGGGATGTGATTTCTGTTTATTAAATAATAAATGAAAATTTAGTTAGATTATATTTAATGCAAGCAAAAGGTTTAGATAAAAATGATATTTTACCAAGTCTAGTTATAGATCTTGTACAGCTAAAAGCAGATCTATCTGATTAGATAATGCTGTAAGTACCTCTAATTTACATGAATGTATCTATAGTTTTGTTATAAAGATGACAATATTAACTAAATATACTATTTACTTATTTATAAAGAAACTAAAAAATTACTTACAATGTTACAAGAATTTACATTTAATTACTATCATTAACTATATTAAATTTCAAATTATAGTGATAGAAAGTTATATAAAAATAAAATGCCTTATTAAAAGTATAATTTTTATTTTTTTTCAAGCCATTCTATATAAATATTGATAAGTGTTTTATAGAGATACTTCTTTATAATTACTTAGTTTGTTTTATCTAAATAAATATGATTATAAAAGTTTTATTATAATATACTTATATTTTTAAAATAATATATTTTTGGATTTATGCTTTTAATGATCAATTTTTACTTTAAAAAATCGATGAAAAAAAACATTTACTAAATCAATTATGCTAATATTTAATAAATATTATTTATCATATCTAATCAATTATACATATTATTTTCAAAAACTTTTTTGAGAGTGATTTATCCTAGTCAATTTATTAAAATGACAAGTTTTATTGTTATCACTATATGATTGGTGTGAAATTCTATATTTATTAATTTATTTACATATATATTGTTTCACATACTAATACATATATTTGTTTATCAATACAATTATATATAATTAATATATATAAATAAAACTTTATTTATTACAATCCATTTTTTTTAATAATTACAAATACATATATTATATATTCTTTTCATCTAAGCTGTTTATAATAGGGCATAAAGTTTGGAACCATTTTACAAAAATTGGAACAGTTTCAGGTTATAAACAACTATAAGCTAAATGTAATTATTATAAAAGTTTATATAATAAAAATATTGCAAGATGTAAAGGACATTTAAAAATTTGTAAAGAAATAGATCCAGAAATTAAACAACAATATTTTAGTTCTAGTTCTTCTAGTTCTCTGACTCTCAACAAATCCTAGTTGTTCAAAAACAAAACAATATAATAAATTTTTTAGATAGAATTAATTCTTCAGAACAAAGTAAAATAGAATATGAGTTTGCATAAGTAATTTATAAATGTGGATTACCTTTGTGGATTTCAGAATTAAAACCTATTAAACAATTATTTAAAACAGTAAAACTATTATTTAATTTACCAAAAGAAAAAACTTTCAACAACTTTGTTCATTAGCAGAATAAATATGTGAAGTATTGCGAAAAATTTTGCATACTAAAAATTTTTCGAAATAACTGTGATTGACATGAAATTATTTCAAAATAAAATAATTTTGAAATATTGTGAAAGTATTAAAATAATTTCAAAAGAATTTCAGCTATTTTACAAAATTTTAAAAAATAATAAAAATAAAATATGAAAACATAATTCAAAAATAATTAGAAATATTTAGAACAATTCAAAATATTTTGAAATAATTGGAATAATTTAGAAATATTTTGAAATATTCAAAAGATTTCGAAATAAATAAAAAATTCAAAATGATTTTAAAATATTTTGAAAATTACAAAATAATTTTTATTGATAAATTTTTTTTTTTTTTTTTATTTGAATTTTGTTATTTATATATTTTAATATATTTAATTAATTTTTTTTATTTGATTATTATCAACTTTATTTATTATATATCAAATACAAATAAAAAATAAAAAAAGATAAAAAAGAAAAATATCTATATATATATGGAAGGCCAGGATAATGATGGTCAGACCCAACATACAGGGCAAATTATGATACTTTGCATAGCTGTGAGAGCCAAGCATACAGTGATCAACCCTGTAGAAGACAATTTTGAAAGATCATTTACAACATCTTTAATTACCTATGATCTTCATACATGTTTTAACAAATTTCTTCTTCATTACCACTTACTATTTCTTCCTCATAGTCAAACTATTCAAACCATAATTCAACATATTGACAAATATAACAATAACAAAACTGTATCTAGT
>CAJVQA010008580.1:0-12838 GCA_910591915.1 Cetraspora pellucida
TTGTATTTTAATTATGATTATATAACTTGTACAAGATGAGTATACAACTAGCCATACATACAACTTTTGGTTGTCTAATTTAAGTAGTCTGCTTGCACAGTAGGTTCTACACTAGCTGCCATATCTGCAATCTACTAGGAGATTATCTATTTTAAATACTCTGATCTCTATACTTATACTGACAAATAGCGCACAAGTTCCTGTACATCTAAGTGCCATTTAACCTAATCATGACCTTCTTATCTGTATATCTGTCAAGCCGTTACATATTTCAGAATACGTCACCTGACTGTAGGGCTTCAGGAGGCCCCTCTGCTAACTAACTACCCACATTTAGTATCTTGTTAACAGGGCTCGCCCTTACAAAGTTTACTCAGACCCTAGTACTGACTTCACAGCATATCTCTAGTACTTTAGTATACACCTGTTTCTGACTTCAGACTTCTAATTCTGATAGCCTGATAGAACTGTGACCTGTCTCTGATACCCCAGGGTCTGCCCCCCAAGTTTCTTTTCCTCTGGTTCGAAACTTCTAGCAGCTTGGTTGGTGGTACCTCTTACCCGAGGTTCTTGCCTACCCGATTCTTTTCATATTGGTATCCATTTTCTAGATCTAGCCTTTACAGTAGTACTGTTAAAGATCCATGTTATCTTTCTACTCGGGTCTTCTCAAGTAGGCTTCTAGTTATTCCAGTTCAAAGATTTCTATGATCACAAATGCTCTATGACCTGCCAGTTATCTGGTATGACCATGTTACAGATATTGATCCCAACTGATTGATAGATAGCTGTTACCATAGTACCAGTTTCAAGAACTTATCTTGTGTTTGCACTGCCCAATACCAGTTTGCATTCTTCTGTGTAATTCTAATATTGCACAAATGCCTATATACATTGATGTAACATAGATGGTTTTTCAAATTTTCATCATCAGTAGGTTTTAAACTCCCAACCTACCACTTGGGGGTTGACAACTTATTCACTTCACTAAGTCACCACATCTCTTATTGCTAAAATTAATTATTAAATTTTATTATAAACATTTTTTTTTTTTATTTATATAATGTTCAAGTAGAAACTTTTTATATATAGAATTATAAGTTCTAAAATTAAAGATTTCTAAACTACATTTGTGCTACAAATTGGCACCTAATATGACATTACACTTCCTATTTCCTGTGAGTGCTATTGCTAACTATTTCAAATTAGGTTTTAGCTAGGATAGGTTGAAGGAGATCTTCAAGTAATTGTCTGAATATTATTAAATACAAGTAGTTAGTGAATAGCCTCGTATAAGCTATTTGATGATAAAAAGGTTAATATTTATATTTTGAAAAGAAATTGTTATATTCTTTGAAGAATTTGGTAATGTTGGTAACTAAATTTTAGTGTGTTTAGATTTGAGTATAATGTTGCATAATATTTCCCATTGGTGTTGGTATATATTGTGAGTAGACCAGAGATCTTAATAGAACCAGTTTAATAAATCATTTAAAAGCTAAAGTAGGAGAGTATCAGTTTGTTTGTTAATAAGTGTTTTGATATTTTTATAAATAGTAGAAATGAAAGTTCTAGTAATGATATATAAAATATATTTGAATTGGGGATTTAGTATATTGAGTATAAAATTTAAAAGGATATTTAGTAAGGTTGTTGAGGTTATGTTAGTAATTTTTAGTAATATTAAAGTATCTTGTATTGTATTTTTGATTGATTGTAGAATATTGGTAGTATTACTAGGACATAAAAATAGATAAAGAATATCTTCAGTATTTGTACAGTGAGAACAATTTAAAGTAATATAGAGATATGGGTAACAGATATTAAGATTTTGCATAGTAGGTAGATTGTTAGTAAGTATCTTGATACAAAAAGAGTATTTTTGTAAGTTGTTTTCAAGAGAGAAGATAATTATAAATTTTAGAGACCATTTAATATTTATGATATTTTGAAAGAATTTTAAGTTTGACCATTTAAAGATTTCTTAGATAGTTATAAAGTTTTTAATAAAGGTGTAAATTTTGATAAGAATTAGATAGTCATTTCATATAAAATAGTTTGGGGTATCGAATTTTGAGTTGTTAATTTTGAGAACATTTTTTGTAGTTTCTTGTTTGGTAAGTGAATTTGCTTGGTTGTGAAAGAAGTTTGTAGAGTGTGATTTTACTTTGTGAAGAGTAGTAGTAATGTTTTTAAGTTGTTTAAGATAGTTAATATAGTGAATAATATCTCAGTTTTTAGTTTGTATAGGTTTGGAGTTAGTGGCTGAATCAAGATTTTTGATTGCAGTTGTATTATCAATGTAAATATTTAAGAGAATATTAGAAGGAACAGCAAATAAGAGAGTAAGAATTGCTTCAAGTTCAATGCGGGTTGAGTCAGAGTAAGATTGTAAGGTTGCATTAAATTTTATAGATGTATTATATTTGCAAATCCATCCTATACCACATTTGGTTTTTGGGATTTGAAGATTTTTGATTGATCTGTTAGTATAAAAATGTAGTTCATCTGTGTTAAGTTGAGAGATGAGGTAATTTAGATCAGTTAGTTGTTTTTGATATGATGGTGTGTTAATAAATTGTTGAATAAGTTGGGCTTTATATGATGAAAGAAGTATTTGTGGTTGTATTGATGAAGATGATTGGGTAATAGTGGTGCTGTATATTTGAGTTAGAGCTAAGATTTCTTTAAAATCAATTTGAATAGTTATTGAATCTTTAGATTTGATAGCTGGGTTATAGGGTAGAAAAAATAAGTGAAAATTTGGTGTTGGATGGTTTGTAGTTGGTAGTAGTTATGAGAAACCTGAAGTAAGTATAGAAATTTCAAAGAATAATGGTTGTTGTGGAAAGGTTTGTTAGGAAATATATAGTGTTTAGTTATTTGTGTAATATATATGATAAAAGTAGTGAGAGTTTAAAGATAAAGGTGGTGATATTAGTTTAATTGTATTAAAAAAAGTATTGATAGTAGGAAGGTTTATGTGAAACCAAGTTAGGGTTGTAGTATTGGATTGGTTTAGATGTAAGATTTGAGTAAACCATTTTGGTTGACAACCTTTATTAGGTTTGTTTGTGCATAAGTAGATATTGTTCTATGAGAGAATATTTTTGTTATTCATGATTGTGATTTGTTCTAAAAAAATGATTTTATTATTTCTAAGACTATTGATAGTAGACATAGATGGGTTGACAGGAAGAATATTATAAATAGTATGAGTGTTTTTTGGTATTGATAAAGGAAAAGGTGTGATTTGTAAGATTATTAAGAGTAAGATGTTATTTAAGACTAGTTGAGAAAGATGGAAAAGTAAAGTGTAATTTTGCATTTTTCGATAATGATTAGTTAAAGTTTTGTATGAAAGTTGAGGTGACCATATTTTGGAAGTCATCCTTTAATTCGTTGGATGCCTCTATTTTTAAGAATTGGTAGTGTATTAAATATCTGTTCAGTATTAGCTGCACTGACTTTTTGGATAATGTTATTGAAGGTTGGCAGATTAAAGATGAATGGGTTTGTAAGGATTATATTGTTGGTGTTTTTTGCTAAAGAGAGCATTTTTTTAGTATGAATAGTAAAAAAACGAGAAAATTTAGCTTGTGTATTTGTATGAACTAGAATAATTTGAAGTAGGTATTCTAATGAAGGTTGAAGAATTAAGTTGAAAAGTGATGAAATTTGTAAGAGTGTTATTTTTTTATATCAGATAAAAGTAAGAAAGCTTTTAATTTTATTTTAAATTTGGTCAAAAGTTGGTTTAGAGGATTCTTGGCCATCATAGAAAATGCCAAGATATCAAATTATATCTTGAGATTTTCTGAATATAATGATTGTTGATTTATTAAAAGAGTAGAAGTTGGGTTTAGTAGAAATTTGGGTTTAATGTGAAGAAGGTCTGATTTGGTAGTGTTAATTTCTATATTATTAAATTTGTATAATTCAGAGGTATCATTTATGATATTTTGCATTATATTTGCACTTTCACAATGCCAGGTAGTGTCATCCATAAAAGCCAATAGTGGGATTGTTATTGGAGAGGATGTTGTATTTGTTATAATATCAATAGGAGATTGATATAAGATTTTTAATAAGTGGTTTTGGTATTTTTTTTGAATAAAGTAAAGTATAGGATCATACTAAATTTTCCATAAAAAAGGTGAGTATGTTTCATCTTATTCAATTCCAGAGTTAATTGGTATTTGTGAGGTAAGGCCATGAGCAGTAATTACTCTAGCAGATTGATGGGAGTGTAGTTCTATAATTAGATTAATTCCTGTTAGAGGAATTCCTATTCTTTTGCAAGTATCTTGAAGTCTTGTTATATTAATTTTATCAAAAAAAAGACATAGACATATCTTGGAAGAGAATCTAGGCTTCTTTGTTAGTAGTTTTATAATGTTCAATTGTATTATATAAAATTTGTATAAAGAGATGTGTAGAGGAGTTTTTTGAAGCTGCAAAGTTTAGATTTGACAGAAGATTGCTACAAGAGATGATGTTGTTTAATTAATTTGTGAATATTTTGGTAAAAGTTTTTTTGAAAGGTTCTATTATAGAGATTGGGTGAACTTAATTCAATGTGTAGTCCCAATTAGATTTTTTGGGAATTAGAAAGATATTAGAAGATTTCCAGTCTGAGGGGATTTTTTGGAGATAAAAACATTTATTTAGAAAGAGTTGAAAAATGTTTTGTGCTTTAGAGCTGGCATATTTTATATATTTATAACAGGTTTCTAAGAGACCTGCTACTTTTTGATTAGGTAGGTTGGAAATAATGTTTTGCCATTCTTGTTCAGTAATTTCATGGATAAGATTTTGGTAATAGATTTCAAGTTCAGGATGTGGTTTGTAGAAAGAATGAAAGTCAGATGTTAATGGAATAGTTTCAAGAGATTTGGTTTTGAAGTATTCAGTAAAATAAAATTTAATTGCATTTAGTATTTCATCATGTTTTGTGAGAAGGTTGTTGTTAAGAAGTAGTCTATCTATATGAATATTATTATATTTTTCTAAAATTTTTTATAAGAAAGTTTAGGTATTTCTTTGAAGGATTTGTTTCATTCTTCTATTTTTTCTTTAATTTCATCATAGATTGATTGTTAAAATTGGTGGTTAAGTACAGTTTTGATAATTTGGAATTCTTCTTTGATTTGGATTAATAAGAGTGATGTTGTTTGGAGTATGCAATCTGGATATTTGGTTTGGTAGTTGGTGAGTAATGTAATAAAGTTAATTGAGTTCATATGATTTTTAAGAAATTGAATTTCTTTGTAATGAAAATAAAGTGGTGAGTGTTTGAGTGATAGAATGTCATGAATTTCTTTAATTGTTTTAATTTTTTTGAAGGGAATGTGTTTAGTAGAGGCTTTGATTAATGCTTTATGGATTTTATTTTATATAGTATTAAGTTGGTTTTGGTTTGAGATTGTGGCAATTATTAAAGATAAATGTTGAAGATTTTTGGTAGTTTGTTCATTATAGTTTTCAAGATATTTTTTGGTACAATTTTTTTAAAGAAAGGCTTTGCGCTTGTGTTGTTTATGAGGTTTGGGTTTATTGATTATAATGGAGATTTTAAGAGTTAGGATTTGGTAATCAGATTCAATTATACCGATTGGGAGGATTTCTGTATAGTCAATGTTAGTGATAGATAAATTAGTCCATATTTGGTCGATTCAGCTTTGTATATTGTTTTATTTAAAAGTAAAATTTGATATATTAGGATAGAAAATACAATAGATGTCCTTAAATTGGAAACTAATTAGATATTGAATTATTTGGCTTGCTGGGATTGATGATTTTTTTGGAGGGGATCTGTCAATTCCTAGATTTGGGACACTGTTTAAATCCTAAAATAATTAGTTTATATTTGTTATTTTGGGTGAGAGAAATTAAGTAATCTTGGATTTCTTTACGAAGTTGTTTTTTCTTATAAGTTGGGAAGTATACTTGAAGGAGTCTAATAGGTGTGTTTTTGAAGTAAAAATCAAGTCCAATTATATGACCATTGTAATTGTGAGATTTGGCAATATATTTGGATATATTTTTGTGTACAAAGATGCTAACATCAGCTTGGTGAGGATTTGTATATGAGTTCCAGAAACTGGTATAATTTTGAATTTGGTTACTAAAGATCTTTCTTTCTTTAAAAGATAAATATGTTTCAGAAAGTCCAAAAATTTCAAAGTTGTTTTCTTATAAAAGTTCTATTAATGAAAGTTTCTTGTTGGGTTGAGAGAAACTATTTATATTTATTGATCTAATTTTGATTGATATAGAGATATGTTCAGGTATAATTATTGATGAGATGTAGGGAGGTGTTGTAGAGTTGTTTGGATGTATTGGTTGATCAGATGTGAGAAGATCAGTAGAGTTTATATTAGGAATTTTTCAATTGAAAGATGTTAGTAATAGTAAATGACCATAGATATTATAAAGAGAAGAATTTATTTCTGTATGATTTAGTAGTATTTGGTTTGTAGTTTTTGAATAAATATGTAATTCTGTTTTTTTTGAATTTATAGATATTTTTATTGGATTAAAAAAATTGTTTAGATGTAGGTGTTGGATGAAATTTTTAAGTACAACAGGTTCAGTGATTTGAGGTAAGTTATGTTGTTTTAAGAATTTAGTATAGCATTTGTCTATCTCAATAGGAGATGAAGTATTGGAGAAAGAGATAGTATTTGTAATGTCTTCTACAGAGTTGCTCACTGTTTTAAGCTTGGCTTGCACAGCTGTGAAGAATACCATAACCTGCTCGGTATGTTGGGTCTGGTTGACATATTTCTGGTTCTTCACTACAATAGGCTTTACTACCTGCTCACTATCATTATTCTCTTCTAAGTATGGCCCACATATATGGAGGACATCATTATCTTAGAAGTGGTAGCTGCATTAATATTTATCTGTAAAAGATTTGTTTGACTTATATGTGTATAGTGTTTGTAAGTGTATTGGGTAATTGATTGTTTTTGTATTTGTATATATATTACTACATATTTGTTTAATTGTTAATTATAGTTTCTACTACTATAACTAATGATTTGCCCTTATAGGGTTCTAGTTTCTAACTGGTACTATTGGAGAGATTCTATTTTTCTTATTCAGAACTTCAAGATGGGTTTCCAGTCCTTACATCCAGATTGGGTAAGTTACCAGTTCTTCATTGGTTCCTCATCAGCACCTTTTATTAAACTTATATAGATTTATATTTGCCTATTGCTACTTAACCAGATATATTTCTTGATGTAACATAGTACGTTACACCAATGCTAGTGCCTAAGGCTACAGGGCCAGAGCATGGAACAGCAATACACCCAACTTCACAGGATATGGTTGACTGTTATACAGATCATATAACACCAGATATATTTATTTATTCGAAAATCGTTACCAGTAGGATTCGAACTCTAAACCTGGCCATCTTGGGTGCAACAACTTAACCACTTCACTAAGTCACTACATCCTTTATTTTGAAATGCTATTATTGATTTAGAACATAATTATTACTATTCTCTTTCAAATTTGAATTGCATACTATATACTAGATACCATCTCAACTTAAATAGAATTAATCAAATATGTACAATTAATGTATCAGCAACTATTTGTACTAGCTTTCTGAAAAGACAAACCTCTAAACTTAAATTTAATACTAACTACCTGGATTTTATTTACTCAATAGCAATTAAACATTCTTTACAAATTTTACATAACTATTCTACTATTAATATATTAAATTTAACTATCACAAAAATCTTTAAATCTAATAAAAGTTTAAACAAACTTGAAATAATCTTCTAAAATAATTTGTCATATAAGGAATTTACTATCTATACAAATGAATTAGTAACTGATATTGAAACTGAACAAAGCTTAATAGGTATTGAATGGGTTCAAGTAAATAGTGACAACTAAATTCTTTATAAATTCTTAGCTAAAATTTATCTTTGGCTATCAGTTTATAAAACAAAACTCTTCTCTATTTTATCAAACTCTTTAAATTTAATGCATAGTTTTTATGATATACACTTCTTAATATTATTAAATCCTTTAATCTAAATATCAACTTTTATAAAGTTCAAGCTTATATAGATGATTTCTTTAATAACATGGCTAACTCTTTAACAAAATAATACACCTTTTCTTTATCTTTAAACTTCTAATATATAAATATTTACAATCTTTTTCATATTCTACAATGGGAACAAAATCCTGTTAAGCTTTTTATCAAACATTTTATTTTGAAAATACACATACTGGCAATATGTTCTTTACAAAAAAGAAACAATAAATAGGCCTATATTATCTACTATATAAACTAAAAATTTATATGACTATAACTTAATTATAATTAAAGACTTTTATTCAACTTTCTAGCTTTAAACTTAACTAATACAAAGTTGTTAAAATTAAAGCTCTCCTAAATCAACTACTAACATACTTTTCTCTTCACAATATCTATTCAATAATTTTTACAAATGTCAACTGCTTTTGATGCAATCTTCTTGACTTTTATTCATATTGGCTAACTTGCTTTAATTTATCTCTTATTATAAATATTATTAACTCATTAATTTAATACATTTTATTTAAAGCAAACCTTAGCTTATTTACTAGTCAACTACATGAACTTATTTACAAAATTTAAAACTATTTTTTATTTGACCAAATACCATTTCAAGCAAACTCTTTCTATCTTGACCTTATTCTTAAAAGTCTTATATCTAAAGCCTTAATTGAAACAATTTACAACTACAACATACTTATTAAAATAGTCTCACAAACTATTATTCAAATATTTCTTAACATTAATAACCAAACTTATAACAAAAATGAAAACCTCAAACTAATATCTTATACATTATTGCTAATACTCAAATCTAAGTGAGTCTTGGCCATTTTAGTTGATTTAGATTACAAATAAATTTATTATAATAACTTTTCTAACTGAAAAAAAAATAATAATATTACATCTTTTCTAAATTCTATCAATAATTATATCTTTCAAAAATATAGCAAACCAGACATTATAAAAGATTATATATAAACTATACATACTTATATTTATGTAGAATAATAGATCAATTACATTTATATTCTAATATCTGTTTACTAATTGAACAAACTATTAGAAAAATCAATATATAGTTGATATTCTGAATTAATCATAGCACATCTTATAACTACATTTTAATATTACAAATCTAAGTATATCTTGATCATTATAGTTGGTTTAGGTTACAGATAAAATTGTCTGAGCTTTAATTCTTACATATAGTTTTTATTTTTTAGTTTACAATCTTAGTATATCTTAGTATATAGTATATTAATATATACAACTAAGATTACTAATAAAGATATAAACAAGGCCTCACCATAATACCAAAAAAAAATTAATGGCATTCAAATATTGTGTTGTATTTAATTTTATTATTTGGTAAATGCTATAATATTGTAATTTAATAATTCTACTACCAAATATAGCTCTAACCTTATATTTATATACAATATATATAATTACATTAAAAATATTTGTCATATATATAATACTTATTATTGACAATTAAATTATACTATTATAAATAAATACTAAGGTTTCAAACTAACTAAAGATCAAAACTAAACTGCATATAAACCTATCAACCAAACTCTCTTTGATAATTTTTAGCAACAATACTATCTCTACTCTTTTATATTAACTCAACTTGGTATTATACTCTTAATTACTTTATTACTAATTAAGAACTTCTTAAAACTCTCTTTTAACTACCTAATAACAAAGTCTATAATTCTACAGACATTAGTTATAAAATACTTAAACATATTAGTCTTCAATGCACTTGTTTTATTTAACTATTGTTTTCTTAAAAATAGAATCTCCAAGCAATAGAAACATAGTTATATTTATCTTATTTCTAAATGAAATATTAGTTTGTTAAACATATTTACAAGCTTTATACTAAAATTATCATTAACTAACTTAGCTTTGTATTTTTAACTCAACCCATTTTCTCACTTTTTAATTATATTATCCTTTCAAATAACAGTACCTCAATTCTTATCTATATTCTTAATAACTTTATTAAAAATACTTCATGTAATTATAAAGACATTTTGTTACTTTTATAAAATATAAATAAAGCCTATAATCTATCAACTTTACTCTTTTTAAACATACATTCTTTTGTTTTTTACTCTTCTTATTTACTATCAATATTTTTTCTAATTTTCTTACTAATTATTACAACCAAGTTATAACTAATCTTGGTTTAATTTTACTTATTTAGTTCACAATAGTATTAATCAAAAGAAATTATTACTCTTTTGTTATAACATATTTATTATAATCTACTTATCTCCTATATATATTCAAACACTTCTGATTACAAACTACAATCCTCTTGAACTACCAATCTTAAACTTCAAACATCCAACTTATTACAAAAACAATGCTCTGTTTTAGTATATATAGATAATATTCTTTAGATTGTTTCATTACAATCTGAACTATTATATATATTATTTATAGCTAAATTCTTTTATTTTATAGCTATATACAAGTTAACCTCTTAAAATCCATTCTAGTTACTAACAATTTCCAATCTTATTATATACTTATCTCTTATAATAACCATCTTCTTCCTTTTTATTCTTCTAAACTATTTTTTAAAATTTTAAATTATTGGTTTAATTTAGACAATAAACAATCTAATAAACAAAACTATTTATCTCTAAATTCTCTTAACTAATTCAAACTACTAAAACTAAATATATTACAAACTTACATGTTTGTTATATTATTAAAATAGTAATTATTTCTATTCTTGAATACTAACTTCAAAATATTGTAATCAACTAATCTATTTGTAATAAAATCTTTATTCAGCAAATTGGTCTTATTAAACTTAAAGTCAAATTTTGTTTTACAATATCTTTTAGTATTCTTCTACATTTACAAATTTTTAATATTAAATATGTTTAAAACATCTAATTACAATACCATATTTCTAATCTTCTTAAACAACTTAATAATCCTAACCTATTAGGCACATTTACTTGTATTTGAATTTAACAATTACAAAACAATCTTTGGTTTCTAATTAATATTTTCTTATATCTCAATCTAATTATTAATAGTCTCAACTGCTTAATACAAACTTTAAAATTATACAGCTTATTAAATATAATGACTAAATATTCTAAATTAATCCAACTTATAACATTCTTTATATCTTAAATAATAAAATCATCTTTTTTAAATCTCTTTTCTTCTTTTATTCTAAATATTATGTTTTTAAAAAAACAACTTAGATATCATAAACTTCTTTTTCTTGACCAACTTATTATCTATAAAATTTATATTTATTACATTGGTAATATATTTTTTTCAGACTAAATAAACTTTCTAAAAATTAATAGTTTATTATTTTTAAGAACATTACAACAAGCTATTTCTATTAGCACATATTATATAATCACTTTAATTTACCTCAAACAAATTACTTTTCCTATATTACTAATCACTTTAACTCTAATACCAAATTCTGGTTACTTATTGTTCTTAACAATTAAATTATTGTTGGCAAAACCAAACATCATACAGCTCTACAGAATTTACTATTATTACTTATTGGCACTGCTCATTCTAGTTACAGTTTTCTAATTTTTATTCCACCTTTCTTTTACTACTACTATATGTCTTAGACATTATTTTAATTCCAATATAATGCTAACAAATATACTATCTTTATTCTAACAAATCTGATTACTAAACTACTTTGTTATATTAATTCTGACAAAACTCTTATTCTACATACTAACTTCCTTAATATTGCATACTTCATAGCTATTCAACATCTTTTATATATTCCACCTTCTTCTTTATTAATAATTAATCTACAACAATTACCTTACATCTTTTAGTTAGACTAATTTACTAATAACTTATAGTTTATTGCTAATTCTAATTATAATCTAACTAATATTTTATTTTATACTAATAATTTTGTTATTGAGCTTGGTATCTCTTAATAATCTATAGATATAGGCTGAATTCAAGTTGATAACTCTGTAACTATTCACTCATTTCAGGCACAAGTTAAACTTTGAATATACTTCTTTAAAGCTAAATTCTTGCTATTCTATTAGCAATTATTACTGTTTCTAGAAACTGTTCTATTTATTTTTTTTATTGACTTACAATCTGTAATCTCCAAATATTATAGTATCTGCTCATTAGCATCTAAACTCTTTTATACTTATATTTTATACTTCTTTATTTGCAAACTCTTATTAACTTTATTAATTCATACAACATTCAGCTTATTTTTTACAAAGTTATTGCACATCAAGATGATTTATTTAATAATCTTACTAACTAGTTTATTTATAGTTATTAAATATTATTCTTCTTAATATTTTTAAATAATAATTTTTACAATTCTATCTATATTTTATTTATTAAGTAATTTCTTATTGAAATTTCTATTTAACACTTTATTCATACTATCTGTCAAGCTTATATCATAACATTTTGGATATTATATTATTAGGAAATTTTTAAAGATGCTATATATTATTAGTAATTCTTAGATTACTATCAATATATAATGATTATTGATATATAATGATTATAAATGATTATAATCATTATCAATTAGTAATGATTTTTATAAAATTTGTTAAATTTTCTTAATATTTGACTTATATTTTCTCAATAATTATTAATCCAAATTGGCTCAAATTTTTACTATATATAGTATATATATTCAACTATATAATATTAAAAATTAGCCAATTTAAATAATTCATTCTTAAGAAATCACTTGTAAAT
>CAJVQA010008581.1:0-12838 GCA_910591915.1 Cetraspora pellucida
ACCCTAAACTATACTCTTTCAGAAACAAAATACTTCTAAACAACTTACCCACAATGGCAAACCTGAATATTCGTTATTCTCTTCTTTTCTTAACCTCAAATTGCTCAATTTGCAATTAATACGAAGATATTAAACATTTATTACAATGTTCACTTCACACTTACAATCTATATAACATTCTTATCAATGAAATTTCAAATACATTAAGCTCATTAAATCTTCTAGAAACCTTATCACATACAATAGTACAAATTCTAAATCTACAAAACTCACTTCCAAATTCTATTATACATAATACAATACTCTTACTCATCCAGGGAACAAGAACTCTTGACCAATATAAACAACTTCATCTTACTCTAAAAAAACTAACAAACAACTTCCTTATTCTTCTATCTAACTCTTTACTTAACTGGTTTAATTCTACTATTTGGCAAACCCAGAATACTAAACAACATGAATGGGAATTAGCACAAGGAATTACTGCCTCAATCAAAAAGAAAAACAATACCCGATTATCTACCCTACAACCTTCCAATTCTACTAACAATAATTTCATATTTAATACTAATATAGATTCCTTTATTTCTAAAACTCTTTTTCAAAACTTTTCTATATATAATTGCTTCTACTAACTTTAACAACCCTAAGGGTTCCTTTTACCCTTTCTGTAGTTAATGATTACAATAGTTGATTTAACTAATAACAGATAACTAAAAGATAATATCACACTAGATGTCATTAGCATATAACAACAATAGTGTAGCTTAGAAATTATTCTTATTTATACATTTATATCCAATTGATATTTTTATGTATTAATATTTTTCCTACTTGATATTATAAAATAAAATAAAAAAAAAAAAAATTTTATTTATTAAGTTTGTTGTTTTTTTACTTGCTGTTTGGCTTTTTTTCTTCTACTAATATACCTGTTAAGTTTATTTTAGAAGTTCTTTCTATTTTATTAAGCCTTTGAATATTATTTTAATATTAGTTTTTCTATAAACTTTGGTTTTGTTTTTGCAAATTTTTGTGGTTTGGTAATTGGTAAAAAGAGTTGTATTATTAATTCAAAAATAAATTGCAAATTCTAATATTAATAAAAATTAAAAAATTTTTTTTGTTATAGTTAACTGTCTTCTATTATTAGTTAAAATAAAATATTTGTTATTTATATTATATTAGCAAAACTAAAAAATCATATGATATTTATATAACATACTATTGTATAAAAATATACAAACTAATATCAAACAAAATAAACCTATAATAAGTTTTTATAATTATAAAATTTATAAAAATTAAAAAGTTTTAAAAGATAGTACAAAATTAAAAGGTTTTTATATATATAAATAAACTATTTTAAAGACTTAGTAATTATGTTATATTTTTTATTAATATTAACTAAGATTATTGTTAAATATATATAAATAGATAGGTAAATATGAGAACTAGAATGTTTAAATAAAAAATTTACAAGTAGATTTTAGATATAACAGCTAATATAAAACCTTTAAAAGAACTAATTAAATTAGATAATAATTAAAGTTGTATAAATAACTAGTTGTATTTTCTTTTTATATATATTTTTTAAAAATTTAAATAAGAAACTATTTTTTGTATTTTAACAAAAAAAATTCTAAGCAATTTTACTATAAACTTTATTAATGCTTAGTCTTATTAGAAACATTAACCCTAAACTAAATAAACTAAATAAACTTTAAAAATAAGAACAAGTATTTTAAAATTATGTATAAACCTAATAATAAATGTTTTTTATATTTAATTTTATAAAAAATTATATTAAGTAAACTAATTTTAATTATTAAATAAAAGTTATAAAAAGGGATGATAATCTTAGTATAATGGTCAGATTGTTATTTTCTAAGTGGCAGATCTAAGGTTTAAATTTCATCTATAATGAAATTTGAAAATTATATTTGCATTATGATAACTGTCTTCTATCAATCAGTTGGGTTCATGTGGTTGTAACTTAGATACATCAAGTCAGGTCTTATTAACATTAGAAGCTTAGACATTTATACAAAGTGTAATATTATATATATATAGAGGAATGTATAATCGATGTTGCATAAAACTTTGATGCAAACCCATGATAAGATTATTAGGTATAAAAGACTAAGAAACTGAGATGACAGAAACCCATTTGGAAATTCCCGAATAAAGAGGTAGTATGAACTTTCAATAGTATCATCAAACTGGTTAAAGCCTATAAAACACTTTCATAGAAACTAAAGATTAAAACCAGATATCAAATATATGTAGAGGAATATATTACCAACTAGGCTGCCGAATTTGCTGAAGAAAAAGAATACAGAAATATATTATACTAAGCTATTTAGATTGATAGTCTGGAATGAGACTGATAGTTCTGAGTTGTGACTAGTAGAGAATGATGATGAAAATACTAAGAAGATAAGTACTAAGGTTCTAGTGAACTTTATAAGGGTAGAAATAATGTAACATAATAGTTAAACAGATAAATCCTATAACTGCAAATATTAGGTAACTATAGCATATTGTATAAAACTAGGTTTATATATATAGGACATAAAGGCTCTAGTAAGTTTCTTGTCAAGAATAAACTAGTTCTAAGGATAACAACAAGCATCAGGAACTTAGATGAGTATAGCCTTGAGATGTTCTCATAATACAAAAAAGATTGCATATGCAGAAGGTTTAAATAGGCAAGACCTTTAGTTAACTTACAGATATGATAACTAATATAGAACTTATATAGCAATATATAAGTGAACTACTTAAATTAGACACCAAAAGTGCACATATGACTAGTTGTAATCTTCAATGTAAGGTAAACCCTTGGTAACATGCTGTGTTCTAATATACTTAAATAAAAATATATATTGCATTCCCAAAACAAAGACTTTAACTATAAAAAAAAAATAAAATAAAAATTATAAAATAGGTTTTTTTAATTCTAATAATAGTAAAATTATTAAAATAGATTAAAAACTCATTAAGATATAAATTTTTAAAAATTAGAATATAAAATTATAGAATAAAATTAACTAATAGATTTATATAAATTAACTAATTAAATTTTTCATTTTTGTACTACTTAAGTAAATTTTAATTCATCTAAGTAAACTTTATTATACTGTATATACAAGTATATTTTTTTAAAATAATACAATATTTCAAAATTTTACTATAATAGATAAATAATTTTATTTATATATAATATTATAAAATTTTTTTATTAATTAAAAAATAAAAAAGTTTTATTAGTAGTATATATATATCAAATTTAAATAAAATTTTTAATATAACTATATAAAAATGATCTACATGACCCTACTTTTAAAGGATTTTTCGATCGTCACGTGATAGTAACAACATACATAAACGCATATTTACTGAACTTTTAATTTTACGGGACTTTCTATTTTGTCGGGCTGATCCGTGTCGATCTGTCATATTGGTTTAACCTCTGATTGGATATATATCACGTGATCGGATCCAAGACATTTTTGGTACTTGCTTATCTATAGAAAGTCTTTCGGACAATCACACCTCCTAAGTGCACACCCCTTAAGAGCAAGTACTATGTGAAACCTCTCTCTCTCTAATGCACGATACGGGTTTGGCCAACTTATAAGAATCCTATGTATTTTATTCTCTATAAGTGCAAACCTCCTCTAAGTGCAAAATTTTAATTTTTTTCACTATGGTCCCGACGGGATGCACTTAGGAAGGTGCGACTGTATTGTTACTGTCAATTTATTAATATAAAATATAATTTATTATTTGGCAATCTGGTCGTCGGATAACACCGTTATTGAACGTCAAGCACCAATAACTTGTTTATCTGGCAATAAAATTTAATATTCCATTTCTGGGCCCTTCGGGGCCCAGGAGCTCACATTAAATTTTACAGCCCGTTATTGGATGCTTCGCATCCAATAACAGATAACTATATATATCTTACGTATACGTACGTACATAATAAAATTTATATAATATAAATTTATTATAAATTATATATATCGCAAAATTCATCGTCAGACAAAAAGTTCAGACTTCCTAGTTTTTAATATTCATGGGTCATGCAATGCTTTTGAGCGTCAACGTACATGCATGCATACTTGTATAACATTTATTATTTGCAAAAAAAAAAAAAAAATTTAATGACATAGATAGGCCGACACTGTCAATTTCTTTAATCCAAAAGAAAAAGAATGACACAATATATCGATAGGTTTGATGAAGCTCAATTAGATTTTCAACAAATGATAATGTCATTAATCTTTGTAATATTATTACTTGTTATTGCATTTATTCTTTCAACCATTTTTTTACCGTCATCACAAAGTAAAGTAATAAAAAAATTTGAAAGATTTGTCTTCATTTGGTTAACATTTGATGCATTGATCCACTTAATCTTGGAAGGCTCATTTGTTTATTATTCATTAATTGATACCATTGAAAGAAGCCAAGGTCCTTTAGTTAAATTATGTAAGATTTTATTAATCGCTCTATTGAACAATTATTAACATACTGACATACATTTATTAACATACTAACATACTAACATACATTTATTATAATGTATAATAAAAGGGCAAGAATATGGTAAAGCAGATTTAAGATGGTTACATTCTGATGCTACTATATTATCTGTTGAAATTCCCACATCAATATTTCTTGGACCACTTGCAATTTACGTTCTCTACCTTTTGATCAATAATAATGCATCAAGACATTATTGGCAAATAGTTCTTTGTGTCTGTGAAGTTTACGGATGTTGGATAACTTTTTGTCCTGAATGGTTAACTGGATCCAAAAATTTAAATACAGAAAACTTGATATATTTATGGATTTATCTCGTGGTACGTCATATATTTGCTAGCCAAATCCCAAACTAATATCTCAAAAAAATGTTTATTAATAATTCAAAAAAATAATATATATTCTTATAGCTATATATAATATATTTACAAAATATCAAAATTATTTTGTTGATTTAATATTTTATAAAAGCAATTTGGTTTTTTTGGTATTTGGGATTTGTCCGGGTTTTGCTAGCAAGTATAGGTACAACATATGTTGTCCTTAAAAATCATATAATTTTTTGTAATGCAATTAATCCATATTGCTTTTTCAGTTTTTTAACGGACTTTGGGTAGTTGTTCCGTTGATTTTAATGCTCCAATCCTGGAATATCATCGTTAAAAATGCAGAAATTGTCAAGGAATTGAAAGATCGAAAGCTTGAATAGTAATTTAAATTAGGGTGTTCTAATCTAACTATTTTAAAAACAGTCACGTGAAATTCATTGTAGGAATCGCGCTTACTATACGTATAATGAAAAAGTTTGTGCTAGACAACATTGTGAACATTGAACTCCGATAAAAGTTCCGATAAGAATTTTGTGATTCAAGATACAAATATTTGGTAATATGACTTAAAAAAAAAATTCGCGTCATACAGTGAAATTTGAAATCCAAAATCCAGAATGTTTAATCATTAACCCAAAGTGTTGTATAGCATTGTATGTCGATAAATTGAATTTTTAAAGTGTGCAGGGTTGACCTGCCTTATGGATTTGGTAATCGGTAGGCATGTCAATTTACCAATAGTAATAGTAATAGAAATATTGATGGACTTAACCGTAATGGTCTAAACATGATAATTATACGTACAAAAATTTGATGTTTACACAAATGAGAATTGGCGTTTAAAAATTATTAATCATTTCCATGGAAGGGTGTGGCGCATGCAACAAAAAGAAGGTTTCGTATGAAATGCCCGATCTTGCATAGGATTTCAATGATTAAGCAAAATCGGTAAACCTTTCAAAAATCTTTTGGTAATAATTACAATTCCCAGCCAAGACCAGATTTAAAATTTTGCATTGTCAGATGTCTTCTCATGTGAAAGAAACTTAACTACAATTCAAATATAATTCAAATTTCTACAACAGGAAGTAATATGTAAGCTGCGGTAAAATTTCCTTTTACATTAACAATCATTGAATTAACGGGTTATCTTCCTGGTGAATGCATTTCTCAGGAAAGTCGCAGGAGCTCGCAGAAGACTCGATAACTTTAACTTGACAATCAAAACTCTTTTGTATATTGTCTTTGTGATACTAGGTACGTACAGGGTATTAATCTAGCTTTATATACTTATACGTAATATTACATGAACATATCCCACATGACCGGCAAAAAAGTTATTATTAAAAAGTTATTATTAATCTTGTCAACCATATATAACTGTAAATCCCTTTGTTCTTTGAAATAAAAGACGAATTATAAGATAATACTTTGTTTATTTACATATTGTACCTGATCAACAGATATGACATGGGCTCTATTTTCAGGAAGCACGTGTGGATGTCGATTAGTTTTTTTTACCAACGCTAGTGCGAATACTGGATGGTCATCTTTTATACTTATCCCTAATGTTATTTTCAACGTCACAAATATTATTTGCTCAATAATTATAACTGCAACAAATGGTTAAAGAAGAATACAAAGCCACTCAAAGCAATTAAAGAATTCTTCAGCTTGTGAAATTGTGATAAACCATGTGGACTTGTGTGTGTATCCTCATTAATGTATCGCCAATATGCGAATATGCGTTCCCGATACCTATCATTGAACATTATTCTACATATGGTTAAGTAAAATTTCTAGATAAGATGTAAAAAATCTTTTACGTTCTTCGAAAAGGATAAAGTGATTCTACCGGAATTGAATTCCGCAAAAACTTTTTTCGAATTTTGTCTCGAAACTTGTTATATCGATATATATATTTATCATATTTATATTTATATTTATATATACTGTATATATATTTCTTTATATAATGAAAAAGAAATAAATGAAGGCACATGATCATTGGTTTTACAAAGATCTTCGAGAGATTCATTTTTTGAATTATTACGAATTATTACGCTTCATTAATTGCATGTGGGTAACCCAAAGCCCTAAATAGTTTACTATATTGATACATTGATACTATTTATCTTACAAAATATTATACAAATCATATTATTAATATATAATAACATTAATAAAAATCTATATATATTTATAATATTGTCCACCCTAAAATCTATATTAACGTTAACATTAATTTCCTTTATTAACCGAGCAATCGGTATTAGATATTTGAAACACTCCAAAAATAGAAATTTATCAAACAAGCTAATAAACGGTTTATGGTGATACTTTTTCCGACTGCATTGACGTCAATCCGGTTTTTTTTTTTAAGCACAAGCTTTCAATATTTTAGCCACCCTTCTATGGTGGTTCGGTTATCTTTCAGAGGGAACAAAGCCTTTCATCAAAAGCTCTCCTTTCTCAAAATTACCGCCTAATTATCATTTAACTATTATTATATTTTTTTTTTAAAAAAAAAAAACATATGTTTATGGACTTATAAGACAAGCACTACCAAATATAACTTAAAATTAATTAATTATCTTCGTTTCTTAAATAGACAAAACCATACGATTTCGTTTTTTTTTTTCTCGTATATATATTAAACTGGCAAAATTTCTTTTCGTATCTTGCCAAGTAGTCGGTAATCTTGGTAATTCTCCCTTTATATTAAATAAATTACTCTCAATATTCAAAAATATTCTTAACGGTAAAAATAAATAAAATAAAATTGGCAAAATCTTTTTATCAGCGAGGACGCTGGCGGCTCCTTTCATCCTTGCGATTTACTTTCGTCACTTTCTTCACGTTATAATAGACTTTCCCCCTGTTTTCTTTTCCTGGTGAAACTAATATACATATTTTCCTTTTTTCTTATTTGTTGTTTTTTTTGAAGTCAACTGGTATCTCCTTTTATCATTTCGTATATTATTGAATTGGTTAGTGCACACAAGTTTAGAAAACTTGGCACAAAAATTTAATTACTTTCAAACTGTGGTCATACTTCATCGCAGAAATAAGAAGCCACCTTTTGTTTATATAAACCATGACAGAGGCTCTTCACAGGACGCCACAGCCGCAACATTTATATGACCAACCTAAAGATTATATTTCTAGAGGTGGTTATCAGGATATAATGAAAGGTCAGTTTGATGCTGCAAAGACTCTTTTGGATCAAAAACTCTCACATTCTAGCGATAACTCAAACCAAAATAAAGACGAAGCTGGTCTTCTGGATCCATGGAAGACAAATTCCACGGATCAAGAAGACTATACAAAATCCATTAAATTCAACAAACCTTCACAAAAAGATGAAACTGTTGATAACGTGAAAAGTTCTAATAACGGACTTGATAATTTACTCAAGAGTAGTTTACAAGCTTCTGACCTGTTTCTCGATCCATTTGGTGAAGAGAATGAAAAACTTATCCTGTCAAATACCTCTTTGTCAGAAGAGGAAAAAAAAGCAAAGATCAACAGTATCTTTTCACGAGCTGCTAGCAATGGAAATGCTGAAAAAGTATCCCGAATGTTGGACACCGTAGGAGAATATATTGACATTGACGCCCAAGATGAAGAAGGAACTACTCCATTGGTTTACGCTGCGTGTTTTGGGCATGATGCTGTTGCATTCACATTATTGGAGGCTGGTGCAAAAGTGGATGCTCAAGATAGATGTAAGTAACTTGATAATTAATCTCACATTCCATTCTCACAGGCTTGAATTAATTTTTTATAAAATTTTTATTTAGTCGGATGGACACCGTTAATGTGGGCTACCAACAACAATCATGATAAAACCATTCGATTGTTTTTGGATAACGGTGCAGATGCTGGTGCTAAATCGTCAAAAGGTAGAACTGTATTCGATTTTATTCCACCTGAAAACCACAAACTTGCCGAAATCTTTATAGCTAATCCTCAACGTGATAGCTGGTCAAGTGTTAGTAGTATTAGTCGATGGTCTATGCTTAGTGAATCTGAACACAAATTAGTAGAACAATTAGCTGAAGCTGAAATGAGAAAGAGAATTTTAATGGAAAGTGCCTCTAATTTGGATTTGGATTTATCTAGTTTAGGATTTGATGACTCAGATGTATGTAATAATTTATACTTTAATATGTATACTTAATTAATATTTTAATAATATTTATATTTAATTTATAATTATTTTTAATTATTTAAGAAGGAAGATGAAGACGATAATGATCAATTTGAATTTATGTGGAACGATTGTTTACCAGACCAAATGATTGTCTTTGGAGTTGAAGATATACCACATATTATTAAAACAGTTATCACTGGAATGCAACCGATCAGAAATAAATCTCAAAAACCCGTACCTGCGAATGTATTATTCTTGAGTGCTCGATTTGCTCATTATTATAGTAGTCCTGAATTATTGGAATCATTATTATTCGAAGTTATTAATTCCATAGATACTGTTGTCAAGGTGTGTATCTTTATATCATAATATTAACTTTAATTACTCTCTAATTTAAATTCATACAAATTCATAATCCTATTTTATTTTCGTTTCAGACACGACCTGATGATATGACTCTTTTATCATTCTGGATTTCAAATTGTACATTATTACTGTACTATCTAAAAAAAGATCCAGGTCTTGCTAGCGCTACAGTTGAATATCAATTAAGAATCTCTGAACAACTTCATGAAACATATGTATTTTTGATAAGAGATGCCGAAAGACGAATTGAAAAAGTGTTAGAGTCTTCAATGTTGGAATATGATGCCATCCCTGGAATGGATGATGTTCGGTTTGAAGGTGAATGGAGGGTTTTCAGAAATTTCACTCGGAGACCAAAAAGTCCTCAAGAAAATGGTTATACGACCCCGAAAAGAGCTTCATCTATCAATTTAAAAAGAAATTCCGCTTCAAATATGATACCTTCATTTCGTGCTCCCGCGTCTCCACGGCAACGAAGCGCTCCATCTCCACGCAATATTACCTCACTTTTATCCTCTACACTTTTTATACTTCAAACATATGAAGTTCATCCGATGATCATTGACCAAGTTCTCAATCAATTATTTTATTATATTTCATGTGAACTCTTTAACAAAATCCTTTCTCGCAAGAAATATTTGTGTCGGTCAAAGGCAATGCAAATTCGTCTTAATGTTTCTGTTATTGAAGATTGGGTCCGCACCAACAATTTATCGTTATCTCTTATATCACATTTCCAACCTTTGATTCAACTTTTACAACTGTTGATGTGCTGGTCCCAGATGACTGATTTTGCATTTTTAGTTCAAACTACCAAAGAACTTAACCTTATTAACCCTGCACAACTTAAGCGAGTCAGTAAAAACTATAAATATGAGGTTAATGAGCCAAAGATAACTGAAGAGTGTCAACAGTATATTTTACAATTGGAAGAGGATACTGAACGACGGAAAAAGCGGTATTCAACTGAAAGTATACGGAGCGATCGAAGTGATGCTTCAAGTATCATTTATTTAACAGTATCGCCGACATTACCACCTTGCGGTGAACCTAATTGGGAAGATGATGACGACTTAATGGAAATGAAACCTAGTGATTCATTATTACCATTTGCTATACCGACTAGTACTGAGATGTTGGCAAACTTCGGTACCAAGAATAAAGAATCTGACCCTATTATACCTATTGTGCCTGATGAATGGATGGAAAAATTGGACGTTGGAATGCGACATGGTACTAGTGGTGTTGTCGAAGAACTAACATCTAAATGGGAAGCTGAATATTTGGAAGAGGAGGATGAAGATGATGATGATGGCGTATTAGAATCAATGGGTGTTTCCAGCAATATCTAAATTATCAAACTGTTGATACGAATTTTTCTTTTCATATTTGCTAATTAGCTTAATAATTGTAAAGTTTGGTTGTTTTTATGATGTCAAATATGGGTTTTTGGATATATATGGGTTTTGATTTTTTTTTTCCTTGTACTTTTTTCTTTTTATGGTTTTTCGGTCTCTTGATATACCGATAAGAATTTTGAATTAAGGGACTTTATATATAAGAAGATTGACTAGGACTTCTTTACTTTTTTTTAGTTTGTTTAGAAATGGACATTCCCTTTGCTGAAAATTATTGTATGGTGTAAGATTTGTAATCTACGCCAAACCTCCGTATATTCCAACCTGTTCTATTAAAAATATATCTTTTCTATATTTTATATATTTACATTTATTTTTTATTTTGGTTTGTTTTTTTTTTTGTTGTACTTGAGAGTATTAACAACTTAGGCAAAAACCATTAAATTGAAAAAATTACTTTGAGGTAGATTACTAACTACCACTTTTTGGAAAGTGCTTGAGTTAATGAGTTGTTTATTAGTGTTAAATAGACAAACAGTTGATTTGTTATAATTGTTATAATTAATATATAAAAAAATTAGATGCTACAGATAATATTGTTTAAATTTATATTGCCCGGTTGAATACTGCATAATAATAGATTTAATAATTTATAATATGCTGGAAGCCTATACTTAAAAGTTACACAAAGTGTTTCAAATTTTTAAATAATTATAACTTTTTATCTAAATGTTTTAAAAAAATTCAGTAACTTTATAAAGCTATATCAACTTTACATATATGCCAAATATCTTTTCAAAATCTCATTATTGTAAAGAGTTGATGTATTTTAAAATTGAATTTTATATATAAAATTTCAATTTTTAAAATGCATTAACTCTTTACAATAACGAGATTTTAAAAAGATATTTGGTATATATGTAGAGCTGATATAACTTTATAAAGTTACTAAGTAGATTTTTTAAAACTTTTAGAAAAAAAGTTATAATTATTTAGAATTTTAAAACATTTTATATAACCATTGAATATAGGTATCCAGCATTATATATAACAATATTTTAAATAAAATTTTTAATAAATATAAAGTTTTTATATAATAAAAGTTAAGATTTTGAAATTTTAATAAGAAAGATTTTTATTTATATATAAGATGTTATTTTAAATTTTTTTTCTTTACTTAAGTAGTTTTTTTTGTTATCTTTATTATAATTCTTATACATATATACAAATTTGTATAAATTTTGGTCCAGCACCTTGCAGGTACTTCTAAAAGCTTTATAAGTGATCTGCTTATACTGACTGTCTAACTTTATAAGAAATTAGAGTATACTAGAAACTGTATCTAATTATTATTCTACAATAAAATATTAATCTAATGGTATCTTCTTATAAAGAAATGAACAAAAACAAAAAAAACTTATATATAAAAAAAAACAAAACTATAAAGATAAACAATAAAAGACAATATAAAAAATAAATAAAGAAAAAAAGTAAAACAAAAAAAAATATGACTCTTATTATATAACTATCAAATGGTTACAATTATAAAACTGTATTAGACTTTTAAAAATTATAAATTATATTAAATAAAATTAATTTTACTATTTTTTTATTTATTTAGAATATTTAACAAAACTATATAAAATAAAACTTTAACTTAAAAATAAAAAGTTAATATAAAAGGGTGTGGGTCCCATAGCTTAGCAGTTAAGCTCCTATACTCTCCACAATCAAGGTCAATGGTTCAAGTCTGGCTGGAAGCAAAATTGAAAGATTTTAGCTTCTGTAACCTAATAAGAAGCCTTTAATTGAATGCGAAGCCCTGTGGTTAAGTCCAAGTGCAGTACAATGATGGAAATAGGAATTTCCAAAAGGAGACCCAATCATGAAGTGCAGGCACTATGCGTAGCAAACAGTTGTTACAGAAGGTTACAGTTATGGAAAGATTGCGCATATAAGTCCTTTAGGCTAGGGCAACACCAACATCCTTATACCTTTCAATATAGGCAGTACCAACATCCCTGCACCCAACTTGTGGGGTACTTGCTTGGAAGGATAATCAATGGATTGTGCAA
>CAJVQA010008582.1:0-12836 GCA_910591915.1 Cetraspora pellucida
AAAAGGTTACTTATTGTACGTTACGCGAGGTTTAGAATTTTGGAGCGACCGAGTCGCAAACTTCCGAACCCAACAATATAGCCGGACTTCTTTTTCAGAGATGTGACTTTATGATAAGTAGAAAATTTCCTTTTATTTTATATTTTTATTATTTAGAACATCTATTAATTATTCTTTTTGTTGTTGACTAAATAGAAATTACGAAATTGAATAAATATTAATAATGTAATACTATATGAGTGTCGCCAAAAGGAACATACATATTCATATATAGGCTATATTTAAATGATTATGTTTTTCTTTGATTGGACAAAAATAGATTACGCAACTTTTGCTACCAATTAACAAATGACTTATAATATAGTCCCGCTTAAAAATCTACATATTTGAATCAATTCCCTGCATTGACTCATTATAAACTCTACAAAATTATTATCTATCTATAAATAATATTGCCCACCGGATCATTAAATGTATAAGCACATTAGATATAATGACTTTGTCTGAAGTACTAACATTAATACAAGTTCTACAGCTTTCTGAATTATTCAATTGGCGAAGAATAATGGATTTGTTGATTTTTTGATAAGTAGCTAAATTGGCGTCTGAGAGCGAAACGCGAACATTGAATATGATGTTGATAATTTCGATATTTAAAGCTTGATATTTTTTAGGGATTTGGTAGATTTCCAGACAGCCTCTAGCCAACGCTAATATAAAGTGTGTCAACTCTAACTTAAAACGGGCCAAACTTCGCCAGGGAAATGGGTATCGTTTATACCATTTTTTAGAGGGTATATTACATTCACATGTGAATTGGCGTAACCACTATCTATAAAATTGCAAGCTATTAAATTTAAAAACATATTATTATTGTATTGTTGTACAGAGAAAGCGTCAGCAAATCGATTAAAGAATACATATTATACTTCATTCGTGCTATTAATATTATATTATTTTGCTATATGTCAAAATGATTCCACGAAATTTGTAATAATATGTTTCAATAGAAAGTCAGCTGAATAATTTCTCATCATCATAAAGGTCAAGCTTATATTTATACTATTATATCCACTATAATGTCTTCCAAGAGATAGTGTTCTAACATTCGTGATAAATCCGTTGTGCCACAGAGAACACAGTTCCGGAGGAAAGAAACCAATATTTTCAAATAAAATATATCTGCAACTATAGTGGTATTAGATGTAATTTGCTTATATACTATGCCCAATACATGAATGACCAATGTGAACAAAGTTAACAGAACAAGATACACTTGTGAATATTAAGTTTTAGCTGTCAATTCATTAAAAAATTTGATACAATATTGAATAAGCATAGTATTTAATGAGGTCGCTTATACTGCAGAAATATAATTTTATTCTACTTTAAACAGCTTAATAAAAGCGAGATTTTTGAGGTTAGATTTTAAATATCTCCGTTCATTAGTGTTAAGGAATGAAGTAACCTTAATAATTTGAAAGATTGAAGTAGCTTGCGCATGTTCTTTCTTCATTCTAACACATGTGTTTGACTTTCAAAATCCACAGTTCCTGTTGACGTTACTTTATTTATCCTTATAATCGCGTTGCAGATATTGGGAACCCCAATTTGGTTTTTCGCCCTTTGTGAAAGAATCATGGAATTAAACTATTGCCAGAGAACCTGAAATCTAAACAATAATCCAAATTTGTTGAAACATTATCGGACCAATCTCCATTTGCATTATCATTGCGAAATGTGTATAAAATGTTCATATTGTGAAAATTGTTAGCCCCTTTTGCAACCAAATTTGTGACTATAGCTGCTTTGGTTTGTCCTGCAACACCATTACGACAATTTGGAATTGCAATGTAATTAAAGCCTGCATCATTCCAATCGAATATAAGTGTCGTTTTCTTTTATATATTCAGAACAAGAGTGGCAATATCAGGATTTTGTAGAATAGTAAAAAGATTTCTGGGAGCTAATGTAGAAATACAGTTAACATTTATAAAACATCTTATAAAACATTTAATTTAGCATACCTTTACCACAAGTTTGTGAATTTTCCTTTCTTGTACAATATGTTACCAATTTGTATTGAATGTGAAAACATTCATAAGTTTTGAAAAACAGAGAAAATACCTTTATTTGAATAAACTTAAAAGGTTTGACGGCATGTTTGTAGGATATAAGTGGTAAAAAATTGATTTCATCGGGTATGGCACAAAAAATTTATGTACTACACCATTTCGTGTAACCTGACACTGCGACTGAGACAAAGTTTAAAATGGTAACACGATTTGCTGAAATGCAAAAGGACTGTTTTCTTTTATTGAGTTGAAAAAAAATTTGAGCTCATTACATTACTTATAAAGAAAAGCATTTCCACTTAACCGTGTCAACAATGATTCAACTTCTACAAAAATTAAATATAACATTTTACGATATCATTATACTACTTTTACTTTCGCTCGCCAGTTATATTATCTATCTTGTAATAAATTATCCAGATCGTGCGATAGGAACAAGCCCTAGGAAAGATCTCGTTGGGCCTAAGGGTGTTCCAATATTTGGAAGCTTTTTCTCATTCTTAAAAAGAGATAATTATATTCAATTCATACAAGAGATAGTAGATAAATATGGATCACTTTTGTATGTATTAGCTTCTTAAAATAAGTAATTAAACTATGCTATTAACGAAAGGCGACATTCATTTAAAATCTTTTTTTTTTTAATAAAAACAGTACATTTACAATTCTGGGATTTGGTCGAGTGATTATATCAAATGATCCACAAACAGTAGAACATATACTCAAAAGTGAGTGTTCTAAATCAAAAAGTTAACTCGAGTAATTTTAACATTTATTAATTGCATATTTAAGCCAATTTTGAGGATTATGGGAAAAGTGATCTGTTTTACGAAGTAGGTTATGATATATTTGGAGATGGAATCTTTTCGGTTGATGGGTTTGTATATTATTGAGATTTTATTACTGTACAGTGACCCTCTATAAATGCACATACCCTCTCTAAATGCACACTAATTTGCAGTTCCGAGCATATAGAGCACTTAATAAAATGCCCTCCAGAAATGCACGTTTAAAATTTTTGCTTATAGTCCCAAGGGGGGATACATTTACGGAGGGTTGACTGTATTTGAATATGTATTGCAAATTATTATAATACTTATTAAAATGCAAATAAAGTTATAAGTGGAAATTTCAAAGAAGAATAATAAGTCAATTGTTCATGGGGAGAAACTTTAGAAACCTTATTTATACGTCAATAACGGAAAAATCTAAAGTCGTATTAAATATTTTAAAAAAGCATGCTGATAGTGGAAAACCCATTGATTTACAAGACTTATTCTACAGATTTACTATAGACACTTTTGGAGAGTAAGTTTCTTAATTCTAATTAATTAATGCTGTGAGTTTCATTGAATTTAATTAATTTTTTCAATAACAACAGTATGTCATTTGGTGTAAATTTCGGATGTTTAACAAATCCTGAAGAGCAGTCACAATTCGTTATTAATTTTGAATATGCACAAAATGCTATTTTTAAAAGATTTGAACAACCTTTATGGAAGTTTACGGAAAAATTTAGTGAAGGAGGTCGACGAATGCGTGAAGCTTGTAAATATGTTGATAACTACATATATAACATAATTAATAATTATAAATCAGAGCTTGAAGTTGAGAAGAAATCAGTTAGCAATTTGTTAGCCTTGCTTATTAATGCTGTTGATGATACTGGTAAAAAATTTAATGACAAAGAGTTAAGAGATGTTGTGCTTAATCTTATTCTTGCTGGTAAGTTTATAAATTGAAATCAGAAAATGAAGTGAATTCAAAATTTAATCCTTATAATACGTGTTTATTATCACTTAGGTCGTGATACTACTGCACAAGTAAGTTGCAAGAATTGATTTCGAAAAATATTATATTTATTACTAAACTTTGAGTTAAACAGGCTCTATCTTGGATGATGTACTCAATCATGGCAGACCAATCGGTTGAAAATTTATTGCTTCAAGAAATTAACACACTTCTTTCTCCAGAAATATCCGTTCCATCATATGATGATCATAAGTTATATAAATATACTTTGGCTACATTTTACGAAACTCTTCGACTATATCCTATTGTTCCATCAAATGGAAGGGTAATAATAATAAATTTAATTATTATTATGTTTATGGAAATTATTATTATTTTTTTAATTATCTTTCTTTTATAATTATATGAACAAAGATGTGCATTAAGGATAATGTTCTACCGAATAATACTCCAGTATTTGCCGGTGAATATGTAGAATATAACCTTTATATAATGGGAAGAGATGAAAAAATCTGGGGAGAAGATGCGAAACAGTTCAATCCCCAAAGATTTTTAGAGTCTGAGGATGGTTTAAGACCAAATAAATTTAAGTTTGCTTCTTTTCATGCTGGACCTAGAATTTGGTTAGTATTATTTAAAATAGTATTGTGCACGATTTAATTTTATAGAGAAATTTTTAATTTATCTTTAATAATCATAGTTTGGGTCAACAATTTGCTACTCTTGAAGTAATAATACTTGTAGCAATGATGTTGAGAGAATTTAAGTTTGAATTAGTACCTGGACAAAAATCACCTCCGGAATTTGTTGATTCTATTACATTACCGATGAAAAATCCTCTTATGACTAAAATATCTTATAGAACTAAAATTTAATTTGGATTTTATTTTTTTTAATGATATACAGTATGTAGTTAGTTTTTTTTTAAATATTAACGGTAAGGCCATGCCTTTAACTTTATTGAAATTCAATTGAAGTTTTTACAAAGAAAAGCTTGTTTTTAAATTACATATGAAGAAGAATAAAGACTCAGACAGTATGTAGTTATTAAGAAACATGATTTGCTATATTTAGATACATATATTGTCATTTGCACACGTTTCATGCAATGGCATAGAATCATTGTAGTTTTATCTAATTCATTTTTTGTTTTTTAAAATATATCTATACTGAGTTAAAGTTTTTTATATTAAAAGTCATACTAAAGTTTTGGATACTAGTTACTATTTATTTTTTTATTATTATATAATATCAGGTAAGAAAAATAGTAATATATAAGTATATCAATGGGATATGAATATATAAATAAAATATTCCTAAACTACATTATTGTTGTTATATACATAATGACATCTAGTGTAATATTACCAATTTTCTGTTTTTAGTTAAATCAACTATCATAATCATTAACTACAGGTAAGGGTAAAAGGAACTCTTAGGATTGTTTTAGTTAATAAAAACAAATATATATAGTAAAATTTTGGAAAAAAGTTTTAAAAATAAATTGGTCTATATTCATATTAAATGTAAATATATTATTATTAGAGTTAGAAGGTTGTATAATAGGTAATCAAGTATTGTTTTTTTTATAAAGGTAGTAATTTCTTATACTAATTTTTATTTATGTTGTTTAATGTAGTTGAACCAGTTGAGTAGATAGTTGGATAAGAAAATAAGAAAATTGTTGGTTTTTTTAAAATAAGTTGAAGTTGTTTATATTAATTAAAAGTAATTGTATTTTGAATAAGTGGAAGTATTGTACTATATATGATAGAATTTAAGAGAAGGTTTTGTGAATTAAAGTTTTATATTATATATGATAGAATTTATGAAAAGTTTTGTAAATTAAAGATTTGTATTATTATGTATAGTGAAGTTTCTAAGAGGTTTAATAAATTTAAAATATTAGTAATTTCATTAATAAGAATGTTTTGTAAATTATAAAAATAAAATAAATATTGAAGTAAATGTTCAATATTTTTATATTGGTTACAATATGAGCAATTTTGGATTAAGTAGAGTAAAAGATAACAAATATTTAAATTTGACATTGTTGGTAAGTTATTAAGAAGTATTTTATTTTTAATAGAACAAAGTTTAAGATTAAAATTTTAGAAGTTAATAATTTTAGTAAATAGTAAGATGTTTATAGTAAGAAGATTTTGTAGTAATTTAAGTTAAAAAAATTTGTTAAATGTTGAATTGAGAAAAGGTTTTTGTAGAATTTATAAAATTTGTATATAATTAGTTATAATTAAATTTTAGTTTAGTTTTTTTAACATTATATTTAGTTAAAGTATTGATTATGTTATATAAAGTTTTGTTTGAATATAATTTGACTTTGTATATAATATAATTAATATTTTTAAATTTGATTAAATGAATAATATTTCAATTATTTTGTTTAGTTTGAAAGCTATAGTTATAAGATATTGAATTAGTAGAAGTTTAAATAGTTAATAAGCTTCAAAATAAATATAAATTAGATAATTAGAAGGTAAAATAAAAAATAAGTAAATGAGTGTTGCTAGTTCTATTTATATAAAGTTTAGTGCATAAGTTATAGAGTCATTAAATTTAATCTATATATTATTTTTAAGAATTTAAGTAATGCTAATAAAGATGTTCTGTATTTGTAAATTTAGTATAAAGGCATCTATGTAAAAATATAAGTTAGCTAGATTGAAAAATAATATTTTTTTATAAAAATTAATAAGTTAATTTTGATATATAAGGTTAGATATTGTGTTTTGTATTAGAAGGATTTCTAGAGAAAATAATAAAAGAAAAGATAAGTTTTTGAAATAATTTTATATAAATTTACATAAATATTTTGAAATGCTTAGATTTCTTGATTATTTATATTAAGTTCAACGTATTGTTTTTTTTATATTTTGTATTTTAAATTAATAATTTATTTGTAATTTATTTAAAATCTTGTAGATATAAGAAAAATATGAATTGTGTTAATTGTTAAATTAATAATTTGGTATTTTTAAAGAAATACTTGAAAGTTAGATATATTAGTTATTTTACTAATATGCCAATTTAAAGATGAGATATAGAGTATTCATATGTTTTTAAAGGCATTAAATTAGAGTATAATGATACTAGTTATTATTAAAAATTAGTAGATGATATTTTATTCAAAAGGTATGTTTTATTTTATAAACAATTCTTAAAAAAAAATAACTCTAATTTAGTAATCCATTTTAGATAATTTAATTAACAAAATGATTTCTTTAATAAGATAGTTTTAACAAGTCTCAAATCATTTATTCTAATTACCAAATTTCAAAACAATTAGAATTTTAAATTGATTTGGTTTAGATATTAGTATTTATAAATAAATTAAAAATATTTTAATTAATTTAATTGTTTTAATAATTTGTAAATTATAAAATAGAAAGATAATATCTTTGCAATTCTTTATAGTAATAATTTAACTTTTTTTAAATTTCTAATAATTTTCAAATTTTTTACAAAATGTCAACTTTATTTATTTATTTATTTATTCTTCAATAGTCTTGGAGCTCAAATACAAAATTTTACTAATTAAAACATTATTTATTTTTAGTAATTCATTTTTTGTAATTGCAAGTTCAGCATCATCTAAGTACAAAAATTGCACTCAAATGCAACTTGTTGCATTAATTTATGTCTAAATTAGAAGATTTTGTTAGCTTTGTCAAGAATCAATCAGAATAAATTAATTTTATTTTGTACTAATTTATTAATACCTTTGTTAAACAATTAAATGCACTTTATTTATTTCTCTTTATTTTTATTTACTTTGTTCTTATACAATGCATCTTCTTTGTATTTTCTTCTACTTTTAATTTTCTTCAAACCATAATTTTTATATTTAGCTCTCTCTACTTTGTACTGTTTTGCTTTTAATGTTATTTCATTCTTATCTTTCTATTTAATTACTATTTTAAATCTTTTTCTTTATACTTCTTTTCTAAACATCTCTTCTACAATCTTGATATATACTTTATAGAATATCTTGTACCTTTTCATGAAACTTGTTTTGTATACAATTCTTTAAACATACTTTTCATTAATAGATCATATATGCATAACTTTCAATGTCTAACCTTATTCACATTTGTTTTATTAACTAATATTTTACTTAAATTAAGTTTTGTTATCTTACTTCTATCTGATTTATTAAGCTTCTTCTATACAAACTAACATGCCAATTCTTTGATATTATTCCAATAATCACTGTACTTTTTATATTTAAGCAAATAAATTGATGTTTCTTAATCTACATAATACACTCTATATTTGTCTAAATTATATAAGTCTGATGCTCTTTTTTTTAGTACATCAAGAACTGGTAAACTGTTATTTATACATTTAATTCTAAATAAAATCTTTTTGTTTTTTTTAGTGATTTATATTTGATTACTATTTAGCTTTTATTTTTCTTTTACAGTATTTTTAAATCTCTTTGTACTTTAGGATTTGACCAAGCTCTTTAATTACACTTAAGTATTACTACTTAGCACTATTCATTATATTTGTTAAAGTCTTAACAAACTTTCTTACAAATACTTCTACAACTGACTTCTTTCAGTACAATATATATGAAAACTACCAATTTTTTTTAAGCTTTATGTCTAAGCATTTACTTAGTAGTGCACCTTGCTTTATAAGTTTGTCTGCTCTTTTATTCTATACTATTACACTATATGCTTTAACCTTAATTAATGCTAATTCAATGTTTTTTGACTTGCATATATCTTTAATCTTTATTACTAATTTAAAGTTTTTGCTTTTGCTCTAATATTAAACAACAACTCTTCTCTTTCTAAACTTGTAATTTCTGTAGTACTATCTAATTTAATTACTACTCTACTATTATAAGTTATATCTAAAACTATTATTAACATTGCAGCTAACTCTGCCTTTATTATTTATTTTTTTTAAATATTAATAGTGAGGCATGCTTTTAACTTTATTGAAATTCAATTAAAATTTTTACAAAGAAAAGTTTGTTTTTAAATTAAATATAAAAAATAAAGACTTGGATATATAATCTATAATCTAAACCTAGTTCTGCTTTTATTAATAATGTTTATTTTTTATAATCTAATTTTTTTCATTATTATAATTTTAGTTTTATCTTCACTAATCTGCATTCAACTTTCATTTATTTTATATTCTTTTCTTTCTCTTACTAATAACCCATCTGTATAAAATTGTACTTTATTACACTTACCTAATATAAACTATTATAATTATTTAACTAAACACTTTTCTTTATAGAAAAAACTATGACTTATTATAGTACTTGATGATCAAATCATTATTGCCAAAGCCAGAAAACATCTCTCTTCTTCAGAAACTATTCCTATTACTCACTGGCAATGCTATATAAACAATAATTTGTTTGTCTATATTACTTTTACTTATTCAATTACAAATATGCCCAGATTGCTCTCTCAACTTTTATACAATTGCCAACAAATGTATAATTAATATTTCTATTAATCTTTCTTCTAGATTTGTTGATTGAGTTAATATATACAATAAAACTCTCAACTTCAATGCCAATCATCTTGATCTTATATATTCTATTGCAATTTGACATCCTATTCAAATTCCTAACCTCTCTAATATCAACATTACAACATACTTAATTCCAACTATATTTTAACCCAGTACTTTAACAAATAACCTTCAACAAATCACTAACTACAATGTACAATCATCAGAACTTCATTTTTATACAGATGGCTCTGTTATCAACCTGGGTACCTCACAATGCTTTATAGGCATTGAATGAGTCCAAATTTTAAATAACATATACTGCATATCTTCTAAACTTAAATAAGATATTGTCCTTGCTTATTTAAAGCTAAGCTTGTTGCTATCTTATCAGCTCTTATTACTGCTTCTAAAAACTGTATTATATATATATATATTAACTTACAGTTTATAATATCTAAATATTACAGTCTATAATCTTTAAATATTACAGTCTTTCAAACTTAACTTATACTTTATCTTATATACATATATCATATTTTTATTATGAAATATACTTATTAACTTTGTTAAATCATAACAATATCTATATTATTTTTCACAAAGTTACTGCTTATCAGAACAACTAGTACAACATTCTTACAAACTAACTTGCATGCAGCTATTACAATTTGTCATATCTTACTTTTATGTTCTATAATATTTACAACTTTACATATACTTTAAATTTTAAAAACTTTTCTTTAGAATTATCTATTTATTACAGTATCTGTATAATATATTATGTATATATTTATATATTATGGATTACACAAAACCATTTTTAAAAATGATACAAAATCTTTAACCAAGTTAATTGGCAAGTTACTTGACTATACATCAACAATAATCAAAAAATCTCAAACTTCTTACACAGTTTTTAGTCTTCTATTTTTAAATCTTTTAGAATTAAAATTCTACTAAATGATCTTTCTACTTTATATATTTTATACAAACAATATCACTTATACTCACCTATCTGTTACCAATGTCATCAAATTAGTTCTTATTTTTACTGAACAACCTGTCCATCTAATTAATTGCTATACAGTCTTATAGATATTTTATTACAATATACTTTAAATACTAAAATACTCAACATTACTTCAAATACAATAACTAATTTACATAACCAAATCAAGCTGTTAAGTAGTATAACTATTCACAATATATCAGATTTAGTCTCAATCTTTTCAACTCTAATAGGTCTAATACCAAATGAACTTATTAATATTATTGCAAGCCTATCATTCAAAAAAGTAGCTACAACACTTGTTATCAAGTTTTTACTTCATCTTAACCAACAAATTTAGTATAAAGTCTGGATTCTATATTGTATCTCAAGATCTACAACTCAAACTTTTGAATATAATATACTTTCAAATGCTGGCTCACTCTTATTACATTCTTTTCCACTCAATTCTATTAGTTCAAAAATAAACTTCTAGTATATTCAATAGATTAAATATCAAACTAATCCTTTATAAATAATTACTAACACTTAAATTTAGATGAGCTTTGGTTATTTCAGTTGGTTTAGGTTGCAAATAAATTAGTCTGAGAATCTATTCTTTCTATAATATTTTAAAAGCTGAATTATACTTTATATAAAATTTCAATTAAATATTCAATAAAGATAAAGACATAGTCTCATTATTAATATTAAAAAAAAACTTGTACTTTGTATCTTCTACTATAATGTTTTTTTCTAACTGCTCTAATAACAAATTTTCTAAACTATTATTAAATTCTTACATTTTTACTAAACTAATTTCATATGCATATACTTTTATTTTTTTATTTAAAACTTTTTTATTATTTATATTATTATTTTCTACATACTTCTTTTTGTATGCTTTTAGTTCTTCAAACAGAACTAGAACTTTTAGTTTATACTCTTGTTATATTTCTGGCAATACTTCTATTATTGCACTTTTCCTAACCTAATATTAATAACTGCTTGTATTGCTTCTATTATTCAAGTTGCATTTATCATATTCTACAAGTATTGAGTAACTTTTTCTTTTAATCTGTAGTATGTTTTAATGATTTATCAGCATACTTTTTTTTTCTTTTTAACTATTTTTCTTATTATTGAGTCTGTTCTCTTTGTTTACTAATACCTATTTTTATTTCTTTTTGTCTTGCAATAAGTTTTTAACTTTAGTTTTTATTATTATAGTATTTATTTCTTGGGTTTGGAACTTAGTTCAAACTGTTTTAACTACTTGATTACTTAACATCTTCTGTTTAATTTTAGCAAATCATTTTACTTTTTATTCTTTTTATATACTTAACTGTAGTGCTTTAAATTTTTTTTATATAATTATTTTTTTGTCTTCTTGGTCAATTAGCTTTATATAAAAAACAATCATATTCTATTATTATTTTATACATCATTCTAAATAGCTCATTCTCTACCAAACTATATACAGTTTTATCATATCAGATACTTGCAAAGAATACCTTTTGCTCATATTATTATACCTATTTTGCTTGCCCTTAGCAATACTAAACATGTCAGGTTTCTCTTTTAGATATTCTTTAAATTACTTGTATTTGCTGTATTTAATTTTTTTAAAATCAACTCTACTAGTACATAGTTTTGTTTTATATATATTTTTGTCATTTGATCAATCTAATCTGACTTATTTAGTCTTCTTTGTATAGAAACTAACTGATTATTAAATCTTTTTTACTTAGTATTTTATATCTTTTTAAACTTTAATATGCAAATATTATTAAACTTATAGAACTTTTGTAAAATCTGCACAATTGTCTGTATCTTCTTCTTGCTTTTTGTTACCCAAGTTGTGTTATCTGTATAAACAACTGCAGCTTGTCTTATTTTCATTAGTAAACTAGCAAATTTTAGACCTTTGAGTATTTCTTTTTCTATTATTATTCTAAATATTCTTTTTATTACCACTTTAGTTAAACACTTCTTAAATGTTTCTAGCAGTATGATTAGTCTAATATTATAAAGCTTGTAACTCTAGTTCTTATCTTTAGAAATTAGATATATTTGCACTAGCTTCCACTTATGTAAATTTTTCTAAGCTTTAAACAGATATTTGCAAATTTTCTAAAAATGTCTTGTATTTTTCTACTTGCACTTTTGATCAATTTATAGCCAATATTAGACAAACCAGAAGCAGTTTTATTCTTAGTCTTTTTTACTGCTTTTAGTTATTTATTAATTGATATCTCTGCTTTTAAATTTTTGTATCAGTCTTTTTAACTTCTATGAGCAGTTATAAAATTCTTTTATTACTCTTTATCATTTATTATGTTTCTTTGTTTAAACTCTCACTAAAATGTTCTCTTGTCTGCTCTAATACTGCACTTGGTCTATGGTATAAAATGCAATTACCTTTTTAATATTTTTTTTTTTAAAATATTAACAGTAAGGCCATGTCTTTAACTTTATTGAAATTCAATTGAAGTTTTTACAAAGAAAAGCTTGCTTTT
>CAJVQA010008583.1:0-12836 GCA_910591915.1 Cetraspora pellucida
AAATAATATAATAGTTCAAAATTTTACTATAATAGATAAATAATTTTATTTATAATATTATAAAATTTTTTTATTAACTAATTAAAAAATAAAAAAATTTTATTAGTAATATATTTTGTATTTATTATATAAAATTTTTTTTGCAACTAATTATATATAAAAATAATCTATGTTGTACTCTACTTTTAAGATGCACTAATAAATTATCTATAACAGTTCTAATAAACAAAATTTGCTTGCTTGACACCTTTTGTGTTAGCTGCAGTATCTATCAAAGTATTCACAAGATATACAATATGCAACATAATTATAATAATATCCAACTTGATAAACTAATCACTATGCTTGTAAAGTTTGATATATATTTTAAATAAAAATTTCACCATAATCTAAAACTAATGTTTCTAAAGTTTGATATATAAATGAATAAAAATTTCATTATATTCTATATTTGTAAAGTTCAATATATATAGACTACTATGTCTGTGGCTTTTTGTTAGAAAATTAAGTAGTATTAGTAAAATACTAATACTACATATTTTGCAAGAAAACAGCATTAATTATATGATTGCTAAGATAACAATTATGAAATAATTGTTTTGAAAATTGTTTGAGTAAATAATTTCAAACCCAAAATTGATAAATAGTAATTATAATTAAAGTAGTTACTATATTTATAGCAACTACTGAAAACCAAAAGAATAATTTTGAATAAATTATTCTAATAATATATTAGTAAATATAATTTTTATATTTATTATAAAAGAGGTTTATTAAAAACAAACCAAAAATAACTAAAAAGAGGTGTGGTAACCTAGTGAAATGGTTAGGTTGTCAACCTCCCAAGTGGTAGGTTGGATATTCAAATCTTATCAATAGTGAAAATTTAGATAATAACCTATATAATATTCATATTATGGCAATTATTACTAATGATTAGATTAAAATATCTGTAATGGTAGTCGCACTAGTATAACTGGCAGGTCATAAGAATCTGTATAAGTATGGTATTATACAGAGGAATGCAAACTAACAAATCGGGCAGTACAAACACTAAATAAGTTCTTGTGGTCATATAAATCTGTTGATATTGGATAACAAGAAGTCTATATGGGAAGACCCAAATAAAGAAATAGCTGGATCTTTGACAGTTCTACTATAAAGGCTAGCTTAGAGAAACAGATACCAAGGTTGTAATACCTGGTCATAGTAGCTGAACAGGCAAGAACCTTCGATTTGAGAGTTTCAGTGATATCACCAACTAGACTATCAAAATAAACCAGAAGAAAAGAATATTGGGTTGATCCAATATACTGATAGACTGGTCATAGTTCTACATAGGCTATCTAGATTGGGAGTTTGATAAAAAGGCAGGTGAAAAGACAAAGGTATACTAAAATATCAAAGTTATACTGTGAAATAGATGCTGGGGTCTAAGTGAACTCTACAAAGGCATAGTGTTTTAATGGTTAGTCCTGACCACAAGTGTTAGTTTTGCTATAATGATACCTAGGTTAACTGTAAAAATGAGTACAGAAGGCTCTGGGGGGTTTACCTTGAGGATAAATTAGTTCTAAGGTTGAGATGATGATCTGGGCATTTGAATATGATCCAGTAAGTTAATACAGGTTACAGATTTAGAGGGTTTAAAGTAAAACACCCAAGCAGGAGTGTTAAATATAGCAATTGGTAGGGAACCTTTGGACAGACTCCTTAAATAAGTAATATAAAAAAGTTACATATATAGCCAATTGTACTCTTTCCTGTAGTGGTTCATTGAACTACAATACTGATAAGTGATTAATAAAAGTCAAAAAACCAAAGAGGTCATCTTAATATCAAAAAAAAAAATAACTAAAATTATGATTGAAGTATAAAAAACTTTGAAAATCATTTTTATAAATTTGTATTGTTTATTGAAAGTTTGATTGAAGGTAGTATTGAAAGTTGTATAAAATGAATAAATTGTAAAGAACAGAAGAATGTTTTGTCATAATTTTTATAGATGTTTGCTACAAATATAAAATTATTGTTAAGATATGCAATAAGCAACTTGGAAATAGTAAACACAATAAATCAATTGTGTTCATGATGCAACAAAATTAAGAGTCTTATCTATAACCAATTATATTTTGACCAATAAAGACAGATTTAAGGTTTAGTATAAAAATGCCTTATATAATAATAACTAATAAATTGAATGAATGCATAATTACTAATTTGGATTTATTCAAATGCAAATAAGCTGTAAATTAGATAATTTAAATATAGTAATTAGCTTTAGTAATCAATTATCTAATTCAGATTATTCATATGCAGATAAACTGCATATAAATAAATCTGTATTAGGTAATTGGTTTTATTAATAAAAAGTATAAAACTACCAAATTTTATTTTATATAAATAAATTCATATAAAAAAAATAATAAAGTAAAAATAATGGATCCTTTAAAAATTTCTCAACAATTTGAATATTTTTTTAATAAGTAAATATTAATTTAAAAATAAATTAGATTATATTTATAATTAAATTTTTTTTTTAATAAATTAAAAAATAGTATGTTTACAATTGCCAGTGTTTTAAGTTTTTTTAAAAACAGAAAAAACAGTAATGTACAAGAATTTCAAAATACATCTTTTTTAATCAAAGTTAAAAAATTTAAAGACCAAGATATACAAGCATGAATATTTTTTCTTGATGATGATCTAGTAACAAAACTTTTTATTACATCTAAAATATTGAAGACAAAGAAATTAATAAAGTTACAAACTAGTCTAAGCCAATATAATTTTTTTTTAGAAGTAATTATTTTATGTTTAATTATCCAAAAAGTATAAAGTTTATTACAAAGAAAAAAAAATTTTCACAATAGTTTCTGAACAAAAAAAATATACTATTCATAATTATAATAGTCTGATAATGTAAAGTTATTTAAAATAAAAAACATTTTAGAAAAGCAATTGAAACAATTATCAAATCAGAAAAACAAAAAGAATAATATATTTATTTTTTTATTTATTGTATAATTTTATTTTATATTTATAATAAATATTTTATTATTTTTATTTATTTATATTAAATAAATATAATTATTAAATATTTAAATAATTCGTAAACTTAACAGAAAAAATATAAATTAAACCTTTTTTGTTTAATTAAAAATATTTCTTATCTATAAATTTAAAGTAATTATTTTACTAAATTTACAAGTCAATAATTAACTGTTTTAGTAATATTACCAAAACAATTAATTACTAATTTGGTCATAAAAAAAAATTATCTAATTAATAATTGTTCAAAAAAAGAAATTTAAGTTAATGATATGAATCAATTAAGATTGTTAAGAATAATTTAAGTTTTTGTTTATCATTAATTTAAATTCTTGTAACTTAACTTTAAAGGAAATTATAAATTTGATTTATAACCAATCAAAATTAAGAATTGATAATAAATTCTTTTATAAAGAAAGTGTTTATTTCAACAAGATTCAGTAATTTCAACTAAAAAAATGCCAAAAGACACAAAACCACTTACATTTATTTTAGAAACAGTCACTGAATACTCTTATTTCAGTTCAAAAAGTAAAAGAGACTAACAAATTTGTTAGTCTTTAAAAATACAATAAAGAGAAAAAACATCATAAACATGATAAAAAAAAATATGATCAAAAAACTAAAGAGATCAAAGAAGCATCTCTTTACATTATTAATAACCTACAAAAGATTATTGTCAAAAAAAGATAATAACATTAAGAAATTACAAAATGTTATTAATAAAAAAATATTTTTTTAAATGAATTGCTTGAGGAGTTCAAATAGTACAAAAGTTTTTATAATCCAAACTTTAGATATGCCAAATAGACTTTTGATAACAGAACCAATAAAGATAACATCATTAATAAAATTAATGAAGTTAATAAAGCTAATAAAGCTCAAGTTTATGAAAATAACATCTCTGAAAATGATAAAGAAGTTTTCAAAAACAATGAAGATGAATATGATTTTAATTTAATTTATATAAATCATAAAAATCCTATAACTATCATTTTAGATGATGAAAATGAATATAATCCTTATAAATTTCTTAAAGATAATAAAGCTAAATATGATCCTAATAAACTTTTTGATTTTTAAAGTTTTTGTTTCTAAAAATAGATTATCTAAAAATAAATATCTTGTAATTTTTGTTATTTTTTTTTAATAAATTTTATAATTGAAAACAAATATAAAAAGTCTTTACTTTCATCTTGGTAAATTTTTAAAAAAAAAAGTCTAATCAAAGATTTTTACATATTATGTTTACTGTTTACTATTGCATCCATATTTAAAACATTTCAAGTATAAAAACAATGTTTCTAAAAAAGAAAAACAAGAAAGAGAAGAAGAATACATACATACTAGAGAAGTTCTTATATGTAGTAAATGTTAAAAACAACATTAGAGATGTAAATTAGAATCATGTACAGAATGTTGTAAATTTAATGTATGCAATAATGTTGTTTGTGCCATGTGTAAAAAAAATAATATTGAATGTAAACACATAATTTCAAGAACACAACAAGAATTTGATCTACTAAAAAAAAATGATTTAATATTTAGCTTTGGCCAATACAAAGTTACAGAATCTGAAAAATTCTATGAACAAACATATTTTCAATCTGATAAGTGTTAAACTATAACCAGTATAAAAGATTTATTTGGTTATAGAAATATAAATTTTTCAAAATATCTCAATGAAGACTCTAATCAAAATTGAGATTATAGGCAAAAAATATGGAATATAGATGTCAATATGATTTTCAAGAAAAGAAGAAGATTTGTGATATATGTGATAAAAATTGTATTAAAAAATGTACATTTGCAAGATGGAAAGCAACAGAATTTACAAGTAAAGAAAATGGATTTTTTGCTTTTGGCAATTATCATTACCTTGCAACTTTGAATGAATTGAAAGAAAATGCTAAAATAAATAAAAAAAGATTAGAAAATATCAAGAAAATCAATTATATCATTGAGAATAATTTAACAGAAGAAGATATCTTGAAGAATAAAAAAAACTTATTACCAAAAAGTTGGTTGAGATCTATTAAAAATTTGACACATTTACTAAAACTCAAAAAAACAACAATATGAAAAATATTTAAAAAAGTTTTAGAAACCTTGTACATTCTATTTATATAAAACTGGTAGAGCAGAAAAATCTAATTTAATTCAAAACTGTTTAGAGATGAATTTTATTTAAAGAAAAAAAATAACAAAATAGATCAAATTAGTAGGATAATTATAATAAACACAGTATTATGTTTTTAGATAAATAGTAAATATAGTTATTTTATCATGATAATTTATATTTTAAATACTAATTTTATTTTTTTTAAATATACATGTTTCTTTTGAAGTAATGTAGTCAAGTATTTGAATGATACAGAAGAAAAAGTTGAAAAAAAGAGAAAAGAATTTGTGCTATTTCTTGCAAATATATGTTTATGATTTCATATAACCCACCACAAGAAGCATTTAATTTTGGTAATAGATTGATTGCTGATAATAGTATGCAAAAAGACTGGACTCAATTTGAAAAAAATTAAATTTTATGATAAAATTTACAGGAATTGGAAAGCTAGAACCACTCAAATTCATTTTTATAAAGGCTCTAAAGAAGATTTTTAAAATATAATCTGAGATATTAAATTTGATAAAGGAGATCTTTTAGATAAGTAAATCATAGAAAAAATCAAGGCTAATAGATTCAAAGATGTAGAAATTATTTTTAAAAATAAAGAAGTTTTCTGGTAACAGAACTTTTCTGAATATAAAAAAAAATATTTATCAGACTATTCAAAATATAAAGCCTTATATGAATATAAACAAGATATAAAAATGCAAACTAATAATATTGTTGAAGTAAAAGATTTTAATGAAAATATGTCTAAATATTATTCTGATAATTCAGATTATACTAAAAAAAAGAAATTGAGAAATAGAGCAAATAGTAAAAGAAAATTAACTAAACAAATAAAAGGATCAGTTAAAAAAATTAAATTATAAATCTTTTATTTTATTTATATTTGAAAATAAATATTTATAAATAAAATTATTAAAAATTTAAAAAAACAAAACTAATAAATTACTGGATATTTATTCTTGTTGTCAGTCTTTTGATTATGTTTTTTTTTGAATTAAATTGCTAATTGTTTTAACTGCTCTAAAGTTCCATTCTTTATAATATAAAAATCTTTAGTTTTTTACTTATTATTTTTAAGTCAATTAAATATTCAACAATTATTTAATTTATTAAAACTGATTCCATTATAACCAAAACTATTATTTTCATGTAATTTATGATTAAGCATATTTTTTTGTTGTGTCATTTCTCTCAAATTGCATTCTTGATTATCAAGACCTTTATGATTAATGTAATTGATTATCTTCTATTCAGAATGAATTAATTGATAAAGGTTTAAAATTTTTTCTTTATATTTGTACAAATATAAAATGTATTTTTATTTTTCTTCTTAGGACAATAAAAAGTGTAATTTTGTAAAGATAAAAGTTCTTGATATTGATGAAGAATATGATGTTTGATCTCTGTGTTTTCACTTGATAGTACAGTTTGTAATTGATCACAACATATTTGTACTTATTCAATTTTAATTTAGATTTAACAAGATTAGTAATCTTGATTCAGTTTATTGTATGTTCAAAGTTCTTAAATTTCTTTGATCAAGATATTTTTATTTAATAAAATAATAAATTTTTATGTTAAAATAATTTTTATATAAAAAGAATTTTTGTACAAAGAAATTTTTATCTTTTTTTTATATTTTTTTTATTATAAAATTTATATTTTAAGAAAATAGTTAAGTTAAAAATATAATTTATTTAAAAATATATTATGACAAGTATTTTTCTAATAATAATAAAAGTTGTTTATCATAATATGAAATATCATAATAGGGTGTGGTGACCTAGTAAAGTGGTCAGGTTGTCAACTCTCCAAGTGGTAGGTTGGGTGTTCAAATTCCATCGACAGTGAAAATTTGGATAATCACCTATATAATATTTGTATTATAGCAACTGTTACTAATGGTTGGGTTAGGATACCTGTAATAGCAGTCACACCAGCATGACTGGCAGGTTATGGGGCATCTGTGCAATAGTAGAGTTATACAGAAGAATGCAAACTGACATATCAGATAGTGCAATACTAGATAAGTCCTTGTGGCTGTGTAAATTTGTTGAAATTGAGTAACAAAAAGTCTATTTGGAAAGACCCAAGTAAAGAGGTAGCTGGATCTTTGATAACTCTACTGTAAAGGCTAGTCTGGCGAAATGGATACCTAGGTCTAGTATCTGGTCCTAGTAGCTGGATGGGCAAGAACCTCCAGGTTGGAAAGTCTCAGAGGTATCACCAACCAGGCCACCAGAATGAACTGAAGAAAAAGAATATTGGGCTGACCTGATATACTGATGAACTAATCATAGTTCTATACAGACTATCTGGATTGAGAGTTTGGTAAAAGGACAGAGGAAAAGGCAAGGGTATACTAAAGTATTGAGATTATGCTGTGAAGTAGATGCTGAAATCTAAGTAAACTATACAAGAACATAGTGATTTAATGGTTAGTCCTGACTACAAGTGTTGGTTCTGCTATAGTGATATCTAGGTCAGCTGTAAAAATAGGTACAGAAGGCTCTGGAAGGTTTACCTCAAGAATAAATTAGTCCTAAGATTAAGACAATAATCTGGGCATCTGGGTATGACCCAGTGATATTAACACAGATTACAGATTCAAAGAGTTTAAAGTGGAACATCCAAGTAGAAGTGTTAGATACAGCAATTAATAGGGAACCTTTAGGCAGACTCCTTAAATAGGTAATATAGAAAAGTTACATGTGTAGCCAATTGTATGCTCTCCTATAGTAGTTCATTGAATCATAATACCAATAAGTGATTAATAAAAGTCAAAAGACCAAAGAAGTCACCTTAACACCAAAAAAAAAAATTGAAATATCATAATCTCTATTTTTATTAATATTAATTAAAAATTCATTAAATAACAACAGTTTTTCTCTCAAAAAAATGTATATATATTTTTTTTCTAAAAAAATAGTCAATAAAAACTATCTTTAGATTAATTATTAGTTTTTCAAACCTATTTTATGCTTTTAATTAAACTTGTATGAAAAGTATTATTTTATTAAAATATAAATTTCAAAACAATAGAGTTAATATTTGTTAAGATATTTGATGATTTTATTTTGGTTTTATAGATGAACTTATATTTTTGATAAAAATAATAATTATTTAGTTTTATTATTTTTATCCTGATTCTAAACCATCTGGGACATATTAATATTATTTATAAAACATGTTCATAAGATTTTTCTCTGAAAATTTCAAGTTATTTGATTTAAAACTTATAAAGATATACTATTTTTTTGTTTGAAAAACATATACAATTTTTTTTTTAATATTTACAGAACTGTTTATATTAATTTGAAGTCTACACTTAAATAAAAATGCTATACAATGATAATAAAATTAGTTCAAATAATATTCAAGAGTTTACATATCAAATTTCAAGTTAAACAGATTAATATTCATAAAATAAGACTGATTTTTGATGAAGTTTCATTTATGTTTTTTTGCAAAAATTTGTAACTATTGTTTTCTTTATAAAAATCATTAGTACTTAATAGATATCAAAGTAATAAAACTGAAATATAGATTCTAATAGATGAAACCTTGCTCTACAAGTTTTATTGATGTCATTTTCTATAGTTATTATCATAAAAATCAGTTTACAACTGATTTATGATAAAAAACATAAAAATTTATAACTATCTCTTTCTTTACAAAAATCATTATTTCTCAATGGATATAGAAGCAATAAAGTTGAAATTCTTTATTCTAATAGATGAAAGATTGCTCTACAAGTTTTATTAATAACATTTTCTATGGTCACTATCGAAAAATCGTTCCACAATTGTTTTATAATAAAAAAAACTATAAAAATTTGTAATTATCTCTTTTTTTACAAAAATTGTTATTACTCAATAGATATCAAATCAATAAAGCTGAAATTCTAGATTATAATAGATGAAACCTTGCTTTATAAGTTTTATTAGTATTATTTTCTATAGTTACTATTGTAAAAATCAGTTCACAACTGATTTATGATAAAAAACATTATAAAAATTTATAACTATCTCTTTTTTTACAAAAATTATTATTACTCAATGGATATAGAAGCAATAAAGTTGAAATTCTTTATTCTAATATATGAAATATTGCTCTACAAGTTTTATTAATAATATTTTTTATAGTTATTATTGAAAAATCATTTCACAACTGATTTATAATAAAAAAAACTATAAAAATTTGTAACTATTTTTTTTCTTACAAAAATTGTTATTACTTAATAGATATCAAATCAATAAAGCTAAAATTCTAAATTCTAATAGATGAAACATTATTCTACAAGTTTTATTAATAATGTTTTCTATAGTTACTATCTAAAAAATCAGTTCTGCAGCTAATTTACAGTAAAAAATAATATAAAAATTTATAACTATTTCTTTCTTCACAAAGATCATTATTATTCAATAGATATTGAAGTAATAAAGCTAAAATTCTAAATTCTAATAGATGAAACATTGCTATATAAGTTTTATTAATGACATTTTCTATAGTCATTATTGAAAAAATTATTTCACAAATGATTTATACTAAAAAATACTATAAAAATTCATAACTATCTCTTTCTTTACAAAAATCATTATTCCTCAATAGATATAGAAGCAATAAAGTTGAAATTCTTTATTCTAATAGATGAAAGATTACTTTATAAGTTTTATTAATAACATTTTCTATAGTCACTATCGAAAAATCATTCCACAATTGCTTTATAATAAAAAAATCTATAAAAATTTGTAATTATCTTTTTTTTTACAAAAATTGTTATTACTCAATAGATATCAAATCAATAAAGCTGAAATTCTAGGTTATAATAGAAGAAACCTTGCTTTACAAGTTTTATTAGTATCATTTTCTATAGTTACTATTGTAAAAATTAGTCCACAACTGATTTATGATAAAAAACATTATAAAAATTCATAATTATCTCTTTTTTTACAAAAATTATTATTACTTAATGAATATAGAAGCAATAAAGTTGAAATTCTTTATTCTAATAGATGAAATATTGCTCTACAAGTTTTATTAATATATTTTCTATAGTTATTATTAAAAAATTGTTCCACAACTAATTTATGATAAAAAAAATTATAAAAATTTGTAACTATTTTTTTTCTTACAAAAATTGTTATTACTCAATAGATATCAAATCAATAAAGCTAAAATTCTAAATTCTAATAGATGAAACATTATTCTACAAGTTTTATTAATAATGTTTTCTATAGTTACTATTTAAAAAATCAGTTCTGCAGCTAATTTACAGTAAAAAATACTATAAAAATTTATAACTATTTCTTTCTTTACAAAGATCATTATTATTCAATAGATATTGAAGTAATAAAGCTAAAATTCTAGATTCTAATAGATGAAACATTGCTATACAAGTTTTATTAATGACATTTTTTATAGTCATTATTGAAAAAATTATTTCACAAATAATTTACACTAAAAAATATTATAAAAATTCATAACTATCTCTTTCTTTACAAAAATCATTATTACTTAATAGATATCAAAGCAATAAAGCTAAAATTCTAAATTCTAATAAAAAGAACATTGCTCTACAAGTTTAATTAGAAGCATAAAGTAGGTTTAAAAGACTAATAATTAATTTATACTTAATTTCTCTAATGACAGCTTTTTTATAAGTATAAGTGAAAAATCTAAAAACATTGAAACTTAAATTTTATAATATTCATTAGGCAATCCATCATTATGGCATTCTATCTGAATTTAATAGTAAATTTACTAATTAATTCTGGTACCTATTAAGCAATCCATCACCACTATTAGATGATCCATCATCATTGGCAAAATTTCTAAAATTACTAATTAATTTTTGATAATATCTATTAAGTTTTCTGTGGATTTTTAAAATTGACCAATCAGAGTTTGATATTCAATGAAAATCTTAGTATTCAGAAATCACCATCTAGAGATTAAATAATAATTTAATGCATGTTGTAGATCATTTGTATGATGATATTTAGTTATATGATTTATGATAAATTGATATTTGTAGTCATACTATAACACTTAATTAGTATAACTATAACTATAAATATATATAATATAATATAAATGCCAAAAGAATTATCATTAGTTTAGCTTTGTAAGAAAATAATCAAAAATAAATTTTAGCTAAAAATTTATAAATAATTTGATTAAAATTATTAACTTGTATCTATCTAATACCTATTATATATTCTATCTGTACTAATGTTAATTACAGAATTATTAGTATAGAAATTAAATATATGTTAGATTATATTATTCAGATATTTTATATTTTACATATCTTGATTTATATTCTGAGTATATTATATAATAATGAGTATATTATTTGTTAAGAGTATATATTAGTTTTTTAAAAAAAATTTTAAAATAGAAAATATGATTATTTTTTATATAATCTTAATGATAATTTTATATATATATATATATATATATATTTTTAATCTTAAGCAGTTATGCTAGTACTTTATTAAGATTCTTGAAACTATATATATTTATAATTACATAAAATTTCTCAATACTCAAGTCTAGCATCACTTGACCACTCTATTGGTACCTAAGTGCAACTTGCTACACTATCTCAGTTAGAGATAGACTGCTCATCTAACTACTTAAAGCTATACCAGAAAGGTTTTTCCTTTTCTGTAACAAGCATATCAATTGTTTTCAAAACTTCTTCCTTTATTCAGTTTATTTTTTCTGCTTTTTTTTTCTTTTCTTCTTTCTTTGCTGCCTTATTCTTTTTTTCTTTTTTCTTTGATTTTCTTTTAATTTGAGCATCTTTTTTTATCTTGTTTGTTATATTAACTTTTTTTTTCCATTTTTGTACTTTTTCACATCAAACTCTTCATACTTGGTCATAGAATATATTCCATACTGTTCTTGTTATTATATCTATACACTTTTGTATTGCCTGTCTATTTAGAATCTAATTGATCTTTTTTCTATTCTTATTTATTAGCAAAAATATAAGTGAAATATTGCAAAAGATTTTGCACATTAAAAATCTTTTGAAATAATTGCAATTGATGCAAAATTCTTTCAAAATAAAAAAATTTTGCAATATTTTAAAATAATTGAAAAAATTTCGCAATATTGTAAAATAATTAAAAAAATTTCACAATAATGCAAAATAATTGGAAAATTTTTGCAAAATTATAAAATAATTAGAAAAATTCTGCAATAATGCATAATCAGAAAATTTTTGCATAATGCAGAATAATCGAAAAAATTTTGCAATAATGCAAAATAATTAAAAAATATTTGCTACATTGTGAATTTATTAGAAAATATTTGCAATAATGTAAAATATTAATAAAATTTTATAATAATGTGAAATAATTAAAAAAATTTTACAATATTGCAAAATAATCAGAAAGATTTTACTATTATGAAATAATTAAAAAAAATTTAAAACTATTTATTAATTTATTTTACTTTTTAATTATTATTTATTAATATAATTTTTTATTTATTTTTTTATTTTTTTATTTTTTATTTTTAAGTTAAAGTCCCTATCTTGGGAGTTGCGATGTTTTTATTCAACATGGCATGCCACCAAGGGCTCACCTTACATTGGAGGTTACAACTAGCCACACATGCACTTTTGGTGCCTAATTTA
>CAJVQA010008584.1:0-12836 GCA_910591915.1 Cetraspora pellucida
ATATTTTTTTTATATATAAAATTTTATTTGCTAGGAAAATCATATGACAAATGATCTACATCACCCCTACCCTTAATGACTTATTGATAATGTAATTCTATGAACTACTACAGAAGAGAGTACAATTGGCTACACATATAACTTTTTTATATTACCTATTTAAAAAGTCTGTTTGAAGATTCTCTACTAATTATCATATTTAATACTATTGCTTGAGTATTTTACTTTAAATTCTCTAAACTTGTAATCTGTGTTAACTCACTAAGTTATATCCAGATGTTTAAATCATCATCTCAATAGGCTAAAAAAATTTTTAATTCTAAATATAAGCCAGACTAGGCCTCAAAAATAGACAATTTGCAAGTCTTTACTTTGATGAATTTAGTATAAAATTAAAGAATTCTTATATAAGTGAACTATTTAAAAACTTAATAATTATAATATATTTGTATTGTTAAAAACTGAAACAGTTGGTAAAGTAGATAGATGAGTGGATACAAAAACCAGAATGTTTAAATAAAGAATTCATAAGTAAGTTTTAGATATGACAGCTAATATAAAATCTTTAAGCAAACTACATAAATTAGGCAATAACTAAAGTTGTATAAGTAACTAGTTGTATACTTTTCTTATAATTGTTTTTAGTAACTAATGTAATACAATTACAAAACTGAAATATACTATTAATAAAAATCTAAGTTACAAGTACTCATCTTTAATATTAAAAAAAAAATTTATTCTTAATACCAGTCTAAATTTTTACGAATAAATTAAAAAAATTATATTAATTTATATAAACTATTATATTGTATTAAAAATTATAAATTTAAAATTAATATTTAAAGAATTCATCAAAATTTAATGAATAATTTTTTTGTTTAAAATTTTTTTTATATTTGTCTATTTGTAACTTATAAATAACTTAAAAATTTTTTTTATAATATTACATTAAATATTAATCCTTATTTTTAAATATTATCAAACAAAATTTTATTTAAATATTTTAAAATTTAAAAAATATAAATCATAAGTATATTTTTCAGGCAAATTTGCCTACAGATGATAAAACCATTCATAAATTTAATACTGTATATGTAAAATAATGATGGCTTTTATGCACAGATCACATCGAAATTAATAACTTATCGAATCGGCAGAAGGAATAATGATAATAGCTGTAATTTTCAGGTGTTCAGAAATTATGATAATAGCTGTAATTTGGCAATGATAAACTTTTGACACCTGAATCTAAACTTATCGAATCGGCAAATTACTTTTTGCCTGATTTTCCAGAATTTATGAAACAGCTGTAAAGTAAAACCCAGCCCATCCCGCTATTTCGGGCTTTTTTTTTTTGGGCCGGGGCCCGGCCAGACCACGACCATTCCGGACCTAATGTAAATTTTATTGATAATAAAAAGTATTCTCGTAAAACCAATAATCTTCAAAATCATATTCTTTATAATTTAACTTCAGGAACTTTAATTTGTTCGGAGTACAGATGGGGGTGAAATTATTAATAAGAAATTTTTGTTGAAATTGTTTGGTGAAATTAGTTTTTCAGTTAAATTTCACCCCAAACTATAGTTTGGAGCCTCGATTATTTCTCGTGAGTTAATGAATACGTCGAATGGTTTTGTTTAGCCATTTTATTAGCTTTAAAGATTTTTTTAAATTCATTACCGTCGTTAAGCCAATTATCGATCTACTTTCTGGTTACGTAGTATGCTTTGTACTAAGTTTTTTATCTATTAACTATTTTGACTTTCTGGCATGCCATTGAGAGAAATGATTCGTTCCTCTTAATAGAGCATTAAGTTTACACATTACATACTGAGATTTCTTTACGAGAAGTGTTTAAACAACCTAAAAAGCATCTGTAAAATTTTTCATTTTCATGCAGCTTAGACAATGTTAATACAAATTTATAATTTTGCATTTTATGATATTATCATGATTTTTTTCTATCTTCTGTTCGATCACTTTTAAAGTTAATGAGGGAATTAATTTTTTGTTTAGTATTATTCGCCGCGTCAGAAACAGAATTATGAATTTTCATAAGTTCAGGTGATCGTTTTTCATATTCACAAATTTTAGCCATGATGTTACGAGATGTTTGTGGAAGGAAGTAGTACGAAGATATGACTGTAAATAACACAGGACTAGTGATACGAACAAGTATATTGCCTAAGATTAATTTAAAGTTATAAAAGTTAAGTTCTTATATGTAATTAAAATACAAAAAATAAAATATAACATACTCTTTCTAACAAAGTTTCTTGCAGCAATACTTCCGGCTAATCCTGCGACTATAACATACAAGACTTCAGGCATCAATCGTTCATTTGGTGAGATTACTTCTTTTATTGCCTCTTTTATAAAAATTAAAATGGTTGTCAAATTCAATGTTCAAAAAAAAAAAAAATAGTAACCAATACAAACTTTCGGTATTTTGTTCAACACCAATCCATTGATCAGTAACATTTTGGGTATGTTGCTATATTAGAAACAATAAAGTAATAATATGACATTAACCTCATTGACAAAGAATATACAAAAGATAATTTATCAAATATATACTTTTAAATCACTAATAGTTTGCGAAATTTGAAGCCTCGTATGTCTAATTCCTTCTTCCAACCTTGTAGGTGATTTAACTATTATTATTTCTGGTTTTGGATCGTCGTAGATTTTGAGCTAGATTATAATTATCCCAATTCCATTTAATTATATTAAACTATAGAATAATGAATTTTGGAAGATAATCTATTTGCAATACCTTTTGATGTTTTTGCTCTTCGGCATATGCTATTGGGACATTTATCGTATTTAAAGCAACAAACCCCACAACAAGCCCGGTCGCTCCCTTTGAAAAAGTGATTTATTTCCAAATAACATTCATTACAAATATTTTATTATTTTTATGTATATTTTATTCACAACACAAGCTTTTCGAACTATCCTTTACCTTTAGAATACGAAATGTAGACTTAAATCGGTTCATTAAAAAAAAAAATTTTCCACGTGGATCTATGCACTATATACGTAGATCAGAATCAGGTGTTTGTGTACACTGATCCAATTTTTTAATGACAAGTTTACTTTGTTTGCTTCGGTGGCGAAGTAAATATGCCACCTTTACCTATAAACCTTGTCGCGGTTCCAATCGCCTTCATAAATGCTGTGTTAAAAGATGAAGACGAAAGTAATGATCGTACCACAAATTCTAGCAAAACTCAGCAAAATAAGCTGTTGATCTCCCCCGCCGAGAAGGAGGTTATTTTCGCGTGCATTCAAAGGATTGATGACAAAATTCGGGATATTAAGGTTCTCCTTTAATATAAATAATTCAAATTACTTGCGATTATTGACTTACAGTTCAATTTCATGGTGTATCTTCATTTTTATTTATTCTTTGTAGACTGAAGTATACAGAATAATCCTTAATCGACAAGATACCTTCACTAAGCTTTATGACGAATCTATTTCCTTGCGCGATAAAATCGATACTGTTTTCACAGAAACCGATAACGTATCACGGGATATCAATGATTCAGAGGTATCTTAATTATGATAAGAATTCATATACGTACTTGAATAACTAATAATATGATATTTTGAAAATATCACAAGTACAGGTTGGGATGAAACCTAAACTCATCACGGCATTACAAGAGAATCGTGTAATAATGCAGGAAGTTTATAATACTAGATATGTGGTTGAAACTTTAGAATACTTAATTGAGGTATATTTTATGCTATTTTAAGTTAGTATACAACTTTAAGATGTAAGTGATCTAATCGTTCGTTATCCTTACAAATAAGGTACAAAACTCTGCTAAACGCTTTCAAGAGTATCTAATTCAAGGTCGAATAGAAGAAGCAGCCGCTTCAATTACATATATGGTATTATCAACAACATTAAATGGGTTCTCAACGCGTTGACCTTACCATAAATTAATTATTAATATTGTCCTTTAGGATAGATTGTTGGTGTCTCCACCTATACAAACGGATCAAAAGATCCATGTTTTTGAAAAATTAAAGGTTAGTATAGATTTTTGAAAGATTATATAAGGTATCTCATAATATGTACAAAAGATAACGCTAGGGATAATCGTATGTACTGCATCGAATATTAAAAAAAAAAAAAGACTATTTTAAATAGATGTAGCTATTATAAATTGATTTCCAAAATATATAAGTAAAACTCATTATATAACATTTTCCTTGTGTTAATATTCAGGAGCAAATGGCAACCATGAAAGAAACGTTAGATCAAAATCTTGATGATCTTTTAACTGAGTCAATTTCTTTTCAAAAACTTGGTGAAGATGATACCGGTGGAGTTAGCCTTACAATCTTGTCTTCCGTACAAAGTCAGTCATACCCATTTCGTTTCAATTATTATATTTGAATACATCCTCTTGTTTACAAACATATATATATTTCGCTCGGGTTAGATTCAGATTCACCAACTCTCTTGACTTCTGTCTTCACTTCCCTCTCGGAAATTGGCTCTATTAACATGCAATTATCAAAGCTGAAAAAAAATGTAATGAAATACCTTATTATTCCATTATTGAAAAATCGTGAATCATTTAGAGCGTCGGTCAAGGTTGATGACGATGTCAAGTCTACGTTGTATATTGGTCCAAATTTGGATGATCCAAATATAGTTGAAGATCAAGGTAAATTTTGGTTTTTGCTATTATTTGTTTTACTCTCGTTTTTATTAATTAATATTTCTCAACAATTCCTCAGATGGAGTGTTTACACCTCTGATTGTCGTCTTTCGATTCATATATACGTTTATATTTGGAGGTCTTGATCCTGTAAAGAAGGAGACTGTGATATCTCCATTTGCCTCTCAATATTCTTCCACATTTGGAAAGTTTATTTCTCATGATCTCCGTGACGTTGTGATCAATGAGTATTTAACGCGTGCAATTCCAATGGAAACCAGTGAATTCAAACATTTTGAACAAGTTGCAGATGCTGTGAACCGATTTCAAACAGAAATGCGTAGAATGGGCTTCATGAGATCAACTAGTGGAGAAGAAGATGAAGAAAGAACTTTAGGTGCATACGTAGCAAAAGTCGATGTTCATTTTACAATTAAAAAGCGAGACAGGCTATTGGAATTTGGACGAAATATCATGTTAGATAGTATATTTGATAGCTTAATAATTACTGAGGATGCTAATGATACTAATGAAAGCAATGACAAAAAGATCAATGATAATTCAGTTGAAAATAATTCAATAAAAAACAATTCGGAAGTAATTCAACAAAATCATGATGAAATTATTAATTCCATACAAGATGATAATCCTAATGAAGGATGGGAGGTTGACTGGAACGAAGCCTGGAATGATGATAATGATAATGATGATGATTGGAATAGCGCCAATAAACAAACCGAGTTAACCAGGGAAACCAATTCCCATGATTCAGAGATGATATATGAACCAGAAAGATACTCTATTTCAGTCAAATCTAAATCACTAATAGACCTGACAATAAATACTTTGAACGAAGCACGAAACTTAAATGCAAAGAGGTAGCCTTTAACTTGTATACCATATTCCTAACCTGCTATGCCTTATTCTTGTTTAACCCTTTAAAAAAATTATAAATAGTGGAATGCGCTTGTATCAAGCAACACTTGATCTCTTTGATCTGTATCGAGCTGTTATACCGGTGTATCATTTGAACAATTTTACCAATTTACCCAACTTGGCTATGTTGTTTCGTAACGATTGCATTTGGCTAGCGGATCAACTCATAATTATTCAAGATCAATTTATAAATAGCTTATTGCCACAAGAACACGATGAGTCAGGGGATGTTGGATCTAAAATATTATATAATGACATGGCAAAAAAATTGCGCGATTTAGGAGATGAATGGTATAACATTCAACTGGTAAGTATAAATTGTATTAAATTAAGTTTTACCTTTTTTAGAATAGTTATATGATTCAATTTATTATTATCACAAGGAAAAACAAAAATCTGTTCTTAAAGAAATTTTGGATGAAATGGATGGAGTGCAATTAACAGCAAATGAAGAACGATTTGAAATTTGTCAACAAGCGATGAACAAAGTGGTATCTACCATAAAGAATCTATCAAAAATTTGGAAGGTTAGCACCTTTCCATCTATTATCACTTAATTTTAATTTTAAATTGTGTATACAGTCAACCCTTGTTAATATCAACCTCATTAATATCAGCCGAAGCCATAAATCAAATTTTTATAAATTTTTATATATCAAACTTCCCTCATATATATCAACTTTAATATAACCTTTCGTTAATATCAAAATTTTAAACCGGATTGTAACAACTTTTTGATCGTATATGGATTAGATCACGTAATTTTTATAGCTTCACTATCAACATAATTTAAAACCAATCCAAATGGGCTGATATAAACGAGGGTAGACTGTATTAGTTAATTCTATTTGATTTAAATTACATTATTATTCTACATTCAGGATGTGTTACGACCTTCAGAATATTACATTATATTAGGCACTTTGATAAATTCAGTATTAACTATTATGATCGAGAATCTAGAGGATCTATACGATATTTCTGAAGAAGAATCACATCAATTATATTCAATATATTCAATGCTTTTTCCGTTGGAAGAAATATTTAGCAAGAATGGGGTAAATTGGATATTTTAATTTTTTTTTTTAACTCTAAATTAAAAGCATATTATTAACATTTTTTTCACCATTGATAGTTAAATAAAATCGAGAATCATGTTAAAAGCTGGAAGAAATTCCATTATATAACCGATATACTTAAATTTTCTTTAGCAAACATTATGGACAAATTCCGCTCTGCTGAGCTAAACTGTTTCACTAGTAATGAATTGGATGGTCTTATATGTGCATTATTTGCAGATACACCCTTAAGAGAACAAAGTTTACAAGAGATTAGACGTGGGCATTCTGTCCAGAAAACTTAATGGAGTAATTTTTAAATTAAATTGTATCAGTGTATTGTATTCTAAACCTTTTCTGTTTACATAATAAAAGTAATAATATAATTATTTATAACGTTATATAACTGAAGTGTATATGTATGCAAATCGGCCCGATTGTCAATTGGGTTAGCCCAGATCGCAATTTCATTTTGGCTTACCATTTTCGTCTCAGATGCAAATTGCAGAACATATTTACATTTTTAGAACTTTAAGAAGTTAGACAAGCAGCTTACTTTTGCTTGAAGTAATGCAACAAGTTGCACTTAGGTATCATTAATGTGGTCAGGTAATGTTAGATTTAGTTGTTAGAGATATTTATGTAATTGCAAATGTAATTTCAAATTCATAATAAAGTACTAGCATGACTGTTTAAAGAAAAAAAAATTTTAATTTAGTAATGTTTAGGTTATAAAAATTTGCAAACAAAGATAGCATAGAATTTACTATTAGAAGATATAAAGAAAAACATCATTAAAACTATTTTAAAAAAAAATTTAAAATTGATTAAATAAAAAAAAAATAAAAATAAGAAAAAAAACTTATCAAAGAATTTGTTTAAGAAAAAATAGTAAAAAAAGTATAAAATCTTCAAAGAAACAAAATTTTATAGTAGACATTACAAGTATTATATGAAATGAATTTTATAAAATAGTTTGACAAAAAAGATATTGTAAAATATGTAAATAAAAAGAAAGTCAAAATATATTAGTACAAAAAAAAAAATAAGAAAAAATAAAAAGAAATAAAAAAGCAGTGAAATATGATATTATATAAAATAATATAGAAATCATGAAATAAGAAAGCAAAAAGAGAAAAAAAAAAAAAGTTAAAATAAATATTTTGTAACAAAAAAAAAGATAATAGATAAATTTTTAAATACAAATATTGTTTATTTAAACAAAAAAGCAAATCTAAAAAGCTTTACTAATATGCTTTTAATGCAATAGATGATTAATTTTTAAGCAAACTAGTTATCTTCAAAAACTTCTAATGAATTACTTTTTACTTATAAATAAACAAATCTAATTTAGAAAAATTAGTTAAAATTATTGAAACTAATATTACTAAATTATTTATATAATCTTTAAAACAAGAAACTATTTTAAATTGATATATAAAAATGTGGCAACTTAGTAAAGTAAATAAGTTATCAACCTTCAAGTAGTAAATTAGATGTTCAACTTTTATTAACAGTAAAATTTTAAATAATTAACTATATAATATTCATATTGTGACAACTGTTTCTAATAATTAAGTTAAGATATCTGTAATAGCAATTACACTAGTATGACTAACAAATTATAAAGCATCTATATAAATATAATATTCTACAAAGAAATGCAAACTAGTATCAGATAATGCAAACTTTAAATAAGTTCTTGTAGCTGTATAAATTCATTGAAATTAGAAAACAAAAAGTTTATTTGGAAAGATCTAAGTAAAGAAATAGTACAGATCTTTAATAGCATTATTGTAAAAACTAAACTACTAAAAACAGTTACTAATTTTAAAATATCCAGATAGACAAAACCTTTTAGATAAGAAATACTATAACTAAACTACTAAAATGAACTAGAAAAAAAGAAAATTGTATCAATCTAATATATCAATAAACTGGTTATAGTTCTATATAGACTAATTGAATTAGAAGTTTGAAGAATAGACAGAGATATACTAAAATATTAGAGATATACTATAAAGTAGATGCTAGGATTTAAGTAAACTTTACAAAAGCATAGTGATTAAAAATAAAACTCTAATTTCAAGTGTTAGTTCTGCTATAATAATACTAAATTAGTTATAAAAATAAATACAAAAATTTTTAGAAGATTTACTTTAAGAATAAAATAATTTTAAGATTAAGATGATGAGAATTGAATTTTATAGTTTAATTATTAAGCTGCTAACTCCTCACAGATGAGGTCAACAATTCAAATTAGTTTGTAGATAAAAATCTAAAGATTTTAAGTTTGTAACCTAATACAGAGCCAAATTAGATGTAAAGTTCTATGATAAGTTTCAAGATAAAATACAAAAACAAATTAGAGATTTCTGAAAGGAGATTGACTGCAAAGAAAAAGCATTATATGTAATAGCAGCATCACAGAAGGTTCTATTACATAAAATATTGCACAGATAAATTTTCTAGAAGATGAGATAGCACCAACATTACTGCATCCAACTTGCAGTATATTTGATTAAGAGAATAATACTAATATAACTAAAATTAGAATAGTAAGTAAAGTGAGGCATGCAAAAAAGATTTGTGACAAAGGATTGGTCTAATTAAAATTGAAATACTTTTGACAGACATTATAAACTTTAAGGAAAACAGGATTAATATTCATACTTCATAATATCATTAATAGTCATTATATTTATATACAATAAATCAAGATTTTAGACCTTTTTGTAACACCAAAGTGGATCAAACTATTAATAGAAGTATACAAAAAAGAGTATATGATAACTACAGATGATAATCCAGATTCTCAATAAATTCAGTCATGTCAATTAGTACTAATATATAAAGAGCTGTATATACCAAATTAGTAGCAAAAGGAGCAAAAACTGTCAGAGTCAATCAATTTAGAAAAAGAGAAGAATTACTGCAAAAAGTAAATAAAAGAATTTAAAAAAATTAGGTAAAATTAAAGAATATAGTATAACAAGATAGTTACAGCCTTACCTTAATTAGTAATAATAATTGGAATATTGTAATTCTAATAATAAAATAGAAAAGTGTAGATATAATATTATATTGAGTAACTATAACTAGTAGTAATATAGTAATACAAATAGAAATATAAAATTATAATAACAGCATAAAAATTAATAAAAACAATTTACAAGTTTGTATTATAAAAAAAAAATTGAGATGTTAACTTAAACATAATTCAGTAATATTAATACAGATTACAAGTTCAAAAGATTTAAAATAAAATACTTAAGCAGAACTGTCAAGTATAACAATTGGTAAAAAACCTTTAGGTAGACTTCTTAAATAGATAATATAAAAAAGCTACAATGTAACTAATTGTATACTCCTCTTGTAGTGGTTTATAGAATCATATTATTAAAAAAATAATTAACAAAATTAAAAGATCAAAGAGGTCATCTTAATACTAAAAAAAAAATTAATATATAAAACTTATGCTTTTATATAATCTAAAAAACTTTATTTAAAGCTTTTAAATATTCTTATTTATAATATTTTTTTTAATTTTATTAAAAATCTATATTTCAAAAATTTTTTTAATAAACCAATTTCTAGTTATCAATTTTTTCTAGTAATATTACAAACATGTATTAACAAAAATGTTCTTTAACTATTTTTAAAAAAAATTAATCTTTATAATAACCTTTATTAATACTATTATTTGTATTAATAGCTAAACAGATATGTCTAAAAACTTAATTTATAAATTTATAATTTTTTAAAAAAATTAAAAATATATTATAAATATTGTTAATTTATTTGTAAACTAATATAAAGTATTATTTAATCTTTTTATATTTTTAATTAATAAAATATAAAAAATTTATATTATTTAAATATTTTACTAATATAACATAATACTAGAAAACGGAAACCATTATAAGTCCGGAGTGAAATCACATGAGATTTGTTGTGTTACACAAATATGCAAGTGAGACAGACGGAAAATTCAAAGTTATGTTTTTGATATTTTTATTATTAATGCATCAATAATGAACCTTTTGGTGCATCATAAACGTAACTTTTGTATCACTTTGCATAGAAATTGAGCATTCTCTGCTACGCTCCAGACAATTATATTTTAAATAACTTATTTAATATTTAATAATGCATATATATATTTAATTTACAAACTTTAAACCTAAACTTAACCTAAATTTATAATTAGTTTTAAGTTTAAAATTTATAAAATTTTTAGTTTAAGTTTAATAAAAATATCAAATTATATCAAATTTAATTCAAACTTAGATGTATTTTTTTTTTAATATTAAGATAAGATTTTGCTTTTATTTTTATTAATAATTTATTATAAACAACTATATAAGTTGATACAAACTAAAACCAATTTACAACTTTTTTACAAGAATAAAACTCAGACTATAGATAAAATTATTATTTAATTTATTTAATTATTTGCAATCCAAATCTACTAGAGTAGTTAAAACTTATTTAGATTTAATAATATAAAATATAATTAGTAGAGGTATTGTAGTTTATCTATTTAGATAACTATTTAGTTAGTTTTTTATTAGCTTTATCTTGTAGTAGACAGATGTAAAAATTATAAAAATCTTTTGTATATTGTTAGTCAAAAAGATTACAAATACAACTGTAGATGTATACTATTTTAACTTGTTAGATATGTTTGTATAGTTTGTTAGTTAATTACAAGTTAATTGGTTAGAAATATTAGTTTATTACTTCTATTTAGATAGTTTGATACAGTAAAGCTTCTAAATTTAGTTGTATATATTTCAGAATAGTTGAATTAAAAATTTTATTATAATGTTAATTGCTAGCTAATTGCTAATTATATATTTATAAATAGTATTGTTTAGTAGAAATAAAATAAAGTTTTGTATTCCTTACCACTAATATTTAAAAAAAAAAAATAAAGTCTTGTATTATGTATATATATTTGCATAGTTTCTAATAAAATTATTTATTATCAAGCTATCTGGATTGGTAGTCTGGAAGAGATTGCCAGTTCCAAGTTGTAGCTAGTAGAGAATAATAAAAAAAATGTCAAGAAGATAGGTACTAGGATTTTAGTGAATTTTACAAGAGTAGAAATAATATAATGTAGTGATTAAACAAATAACTCTTATAACTGCAAGTATTAGATAACTATAGTGTGTTGTATAAAACTAGGTTAGTATATGTAGGACATAAAAGCTTTAGTAAATTTTCTGTTAAAAATAAAGTAGTTCTAAGAGTACTGACTAGCATTGAAAACTTAAATAGGTGTAGTCTTGAAGATGTTCTTATAATACAAAAAAGATTGCATATGCAGAAGGTTTGAATAGGCAAGACCTCTAGTTGGCTTGCAGGTATAGCATCTAGTATAAAAATTATATAGCAATATATAAGCAAACTACTTAAATTAGGCACCAAAAATACACATATGACTAGTTGTAACCTCTAATGTAAGGTAGTCTTTGATGGCATGTCATGTCCTATATACTTGAATAAAAATATATATTCCAAAAATAGGAACTTAAATATTAAAAAAAAAAAAAAAGTAATTAGTAAGTTTATTGCATAGTTTTTGTAGTTGTATAGTTGTTATATTTAATCATAAGTAATTAAAAAATTGTTATATTGTATTAATAATAAAGTTAAGTATAAATAAGTTTGAACAAGTTAGCTAATGCAGATAACCCATAGATGCAGCCACTATTCTATTAAATAATACACCCATAGTAGTTAATAGGAAAAATAATATAAGTAGGTAGGTGGTAAAGCATATTTACGTGGAAGGCCAAGATTATGACGGTCAGACCCAATGTACAGAACAGACTTTGGTACTTTGCACAGCAGTTAGAGCCGAGCATACGGTGATTGATCCTGTAAAAGACAATCTCAGAAGATTATTCTCAACATCTTTAAGCCCCTATGATCTTTATACATGTTTTAACAAATTTCTATTTTATTACAACTTACCACTTCTTCCCCATGATCAAACGATTCAATCTCTTATACAACATATTGACAAACATAACCATAATAATACTGTCTCTAGTATTACTTTTTCTGTTAGCAATACTTATGATGAAACCCATATATATCTTCCAAATGACTCTCTCTTACCTAATCATACTGTTATCCATCCTTA
>CAJVQA010008585.1:0-12835 GCA_910591915.1 Cetraspora pellucida
TATCTTGGGAGTTGCGATGTTTTTATTCAAGTATATTAGGACACAGCATGCCACCAAGGGCTCACCTTACATTGGAGCTTACAACTAGCTATATGTGCACTTTTGGTACCTAATTTAATTTAGTATTATTTATATAAATAAAATTAAATAAAAGTTAATAATAATTAAATAATAAAATAAAAAGTTTCTATTAAATTGAATTTTATAGTTTAATAGTAAAGTTACTAATCTTTTACAAATTAAATTAATATTTTAAGTTAAATTAAAAACAAAATCTAAAAATTTTAAACTCTGTAATATAAAATAAAAATCAAATTAGATGCAAAAAAGAATGTGATAACCTAGTTAAGTAGTTAGGTTGTTAACTCTCCAAGTAGTAGGTTGGGTGTTCAAATTCTATCAACAGTAAAAATTAAAATAATTATTTATTTAATATTCATATTATAGCAACTGTTATCAATAATTAGTTTAGAATATTTGTAATAGCAATCACACCAGTATAATTGGCAGGTTATAAAACATCTGTGTAAGTATAATATTATACAGAGAAATGCAAACTGATAATTGGGTAATGCAAACACTAGATAAGTCCTTGTGGCAATATAAATTTTTAAAATTAAGTAATAAGAAATCTATTTGAAAAGACCTAAGTAGAGAAGTAACTAGATCTTTAATGGCTTTACTGTAAAAATTAGTCTAAAAAACAAATACTAAGGTTGTAATATCCAGTTATAGTACTTAGATAGGAAAGAACTTCTGGGTTGAGAGTTTCTAAAATATCACCAACCAGATTATTAAAATGAAAAAAAAATATTGAGCTAATCTAATATATCAATAGACTGATTATAGTTTTATACAAGCTATCTGAATTAGAAGTTTAGTAAAAAGGCATTAAAAAAGCAGAAGTATACTAAAGTATTAAAGTTATGCTATAAAGTAGATACTAAAGTCTGTATAAATTTTACAAGAATATAAATATTAAATAATATAACTCTGTTCTTAAGTGTTGGTTCTGCTATAGTGATATTAGGTTAGCTATAAAAATAAGTACAAAAATAAAGATTAAAATTAGTTTAGTTGACTACTATGCTTAGTTAACTAATTAGTTAACTAAACATAGTAGTTTATTATATAAAATTTTTAGTTAACTAAACTAATTTCAATCCTAATATAAAAGGCTCTAAGAGGTTTACTTCAAGAATAAAATAGTTCTAAGATTGAGATGATAATCTGGGCATCTGAATATAATCTAGTAATATTAATACAAGTAGTAAGTTCGGAAGATTTAAAGTAAAACATCTAAGCAGAAATGTTAGATATAGCAATTAGTAAAGAACCTTCAAGCAGACTTTTTAAATAGATAATATAGAAAAGTTATATATATAGCTAATTGTATGCTCTCTTGTAGTAGTTTATTAAATCATATTATTAAAAAAGTCATTAATAAAAAGTTAAAAGACCAAAAGATCATCTTAATATCAAAAAAAAAATTAAAGCATCTAAAATCAAAATAAATAAAAGTTAAAATTTTGATTATGTAAAAAGGATCAAAACTTTTTCTAATGATCACTTAAACCAAACTAGTACCAAAACAGTTTGAAGAGTTATGTTTTTTAAGTAGATAATATCTTTGATTCTGTTTTAATATATAAAGCAGATTGTTGCTAACGAACTAGAAGTATATGAAAAACTAAGGTATAAGTGACTCTTCTGATAGTTTGTGTCAAGATCAAACCTTTTTGCAGATGAACTCCTTAATACATTTGGTATTTAAAACAGAAGAACATTCTGGAAACAATAGAGAAAAACTCCAGTTAAAGGTTATTAAAAGTTTGAAAACAGAACAAACAGCTGAAAACACTCTTTTTAGTCTGGCTTTTTGTATATTATACTTGTTAACCTCTTTTATCTATTTTATTTTTTTTACCCAAAAGTAGAGAATTTGGCTTCCCTTCTACAAAAGATCAGCATTGTTTACTATTTTCTTTTTCAGATAATTATATGTTATGACATAATGTAATAGGAACACAACAATTATATATATGGCCTAATACATAGAGTAATAAAGAAACAAAAAAGGAATTAAGTTAGAGAATTATAGCAAATTAGAGATATATAATAATTTCTAGAATTATGTATATAGAATTTTTATCTCTTTAGCACAGGTTAAAATATAGTTAGATCCTTAGCACAGGTTTAAAGTATTAGTAATCTTACTAGAATGGTTATAATAAAGTGTGCTCTCTGATACTTTTTTTTTTCTTTCTATATCCCTTTTTATTTTAGTTTTTTTTTTCTTTCACTTTTCTACCAGAAAGTGTTATCAGTTTAATAATATTTTATTATAGAATAATGGTCAGAAATAGTCTTCCAGGTGGTCTCATTACTGTCTAGTGCAGTAGATCACTTCTGAGCACTCAAAGAAGTAGCCAGGAGAGTTAGATCTTTGAAATTAAGTGTGTAATATTTGCATCAGTGTTTATATTTTCTTAATAAAAGTACACCAGTGTGGTTACTTAAGTAAAAAAAATTTTTTGATTATACTAAAATTTTTTAAAATAATATAAATATATTTAAATATATTAGAATAATATTAAAATTATTAGAAGTGTGGATCCTATAGCTTAATGGTTAAGCTCCTATATCTTCACAGTCAAGGTCAACAGTTCAAGTCCAGCTGAAGGCAAAATCAAAAGATTTTAGCTTCTGTAACCTATAAGAAGCCTATAATTGAACATAAAATCCTGTGGTCAAGTCCAAGTGTAGTATATGACAGAAAAAGAAATTCCCAGAAGAAAACTGACTTTGTAAAGTGCAGGCACTATATGTGACAGTAGTGTTATAGAAAGTTCTATTATACAAAGGGTTGCATATATAAGTCTTCTGGAGATGGAGCAGTACCAACATCTCTGCATCCAACTTGTGAAGTACTTGATTGAGAGGGTGATACCAAGGTAACATGAACTGGAGTAGTAAGAGAAGTAGTGCATGCAAAGAAGGTTTGTGACAAAGGATATGCTTATCAAGATTAGAAGCATCTTTGGCACTATGAAATGACTAAGAATAGAAGGTAACCATCTACATAGAGAAGTTGTAACCTGTCCTGTATGTCTAAAGGTTTCAAACTAGAGCTCTGGTCTTACCTATATAGAAGCCTATAGCAAAACAAGTGGAATATACTAACATAAATGCTGTACCAATCATGGTTGAGATACCTAAATTGAAAGTGGAAACCTACTTGAACACAGTATGAACACCTTAGTTTAAATGTAGATTCAAGCTAGGATGTTCTTAAAAAGGCAGAGGGATTGCCCATGATTGGAAACAGAACAAAGAAAAACCTGCAGCATGGTGTAACAGTAGTAGAAACATCAGTCAATGGCTGGAAGAGGATATGTACTTATTCCTGAAATAGAGTTCCATTTATACCATAAAAGAGAGTACTTAAGGGGCAGATTAGATGCATAATCTGTTGAAAATGATGCTAAGACTAAGAAGGGTTGCAAACCAGTAGTGGCAGCAGGAATCTGGCTTGAGATATATGCTACCAGTATCTGAACTAGGAAGTTAGCAGTGGCAGTAGAAACCTGGCTTGAGATATGTGCTAGAAAGACATCCTTTAGGCAAGCCAAAGATGGTAGCTCATAAGGAGTGAATAACCCGGTAGACCAATTTGAGAGTTGTTAAAAATAGGTTATGAGATATAGGAGGAATATGTAGATTACTTAATATAATTAGTAGTGAAACAAAAATCCAGATTAGGTGTGAATAGAACACAATACAAAACTCTGGTAGGTTTAGGTTGCAGATAAATATGTCTGAGTCCTATGTCAGAATAGATATATAGTGATAGATGATGTATAATAGATTTGTACTAACTATAACAAATATACTAATAAAGACTAGAGGGCATAACCTTACCTTAATACCAAAAAAAAAAATATTAAAACTATTAAAATATGCATATTTACAGTATTGTCATGAGATAGTTGTAGACATAAGTTTGGACACTTTTAAACTTTCTAAACAAATAAATAAATAAAATTTGCTCTAAATTTTATTAAATTAACCTATTTTAACTTCCTAAATAAAAATATTCAATATTATAAAAACTATATAATTATATATTTTTTAAATTAATATATTAATTTTTAAAACTTATATATGCTGTGAACATTCTTAAACATTTGGATGTTTAGATATTTAAATATTGAATATAGTCAAAAAAATTTTAGATATAGTAAATATAACAACATTGTACATTTATATTATGATTAATTAAAAATATTAAAATTGCTTCAAAATAATTAAAACATATAAAATATAAAAAGATATGAGGTCCTGTAGCCTAGTAGTCTAGGCACCCTTTCTCCTATAAACAAAGTTAATGGATCAATTTCAGCTAAAAACAAAAACTCTGTAATTTACAAAAGCATATGAGTATATATAAAGCCCTGTGGCTAAGTTTATGTAATTAGAAGATCAGTATATAAGAAAATTCTTAAAAAGAAGTTTTCCAATATGGAGAGTTGACACTTGATATAAGAGAAGCAGTAAACATACTAAAAATGAAAAAAAGACACACTAGTGAATGATATGATAAACATAAAAGAAAACTAAAAAAAAAAAATGAACTTACTAAAATTTGAATACTTCTGACATTAAATCAGTTCTAGTAATTATGAGATCTATTAAAATTGGATAAATCTAAGAGGTAATCTTGGTACTTAATAAGTTTGCATCAAGGGTAAATTTGAAGAACTATTAATACTTAGTAATATTCAATAAAATAATACTTAGATATAAATAATAATTAGATAGTTCTAACCTGTTCTGTTATAATAATAGTGTAATATACTTATATCTAATATGCCTGGAACTGTTTTGTCTTCAGTTTTCTTAATGTTTCTTTCTATTCTTTTTTCTCAATTTCTCTATCAACTTTTGTATAATATTCTTCTTTAATGTTTTCTCATAGTTTATATAATTATTTCCACTCTTTTAACATCTTTTTTAATTTTGTATTTCTTTTTTTTAAATTGTTTTTCATAGTGTTTTGCTACTCCTACTCTGATATCTTCTAAGCTTGTTAGCAAATTTATTTTTTCTTCTGTTTGTTTAATAAATCTGTCAAGTACTATTTTCTTATAAGGCCTATTTAAGAGACTTGCTATCATCTTTTTCTAATCTGTTCTGATTATTTTACATCTTTTATCTATATTTTCTTTTATTTGTTTTCTTTGTATTTGCTCTCAGTTCTTTTTTTTTCTTTTTAATAATAAATTTCTTCAACCCTTCATATCTTCTATCTACACATTTGACCATTGTCTTTGTAGTTTTGGCAATTTTGTACTGATTTTCTTGCCTAGTATCTTTAATTGTTTATTTACTTACTTCTTTTCTCTTTTATTATTGCTTGTGTTTTTTTAGCTTTTGTATGCTTAATTAATTTTTGTAACTTGACAATGCTTTCTTCTTGTTGCTATTCCTTCTAACTTCTTCTTCTGTTAGTTATTATATTAAATACTTTTTTCTTAGGTATGTGTTTACTTGCTGCTATAATAATAGCTTCTTTTATTATATCTCATATATTGTTTATTCTCTTTGCTTTTCTTTTCTTATTTTGTTTTTGTTTGTATTTAATAATATTTTTTTTATAATTTATTATTATTTTTTGTTTTATATATTATTGTTATTTTATTTTAGTTTTGGATTTTTTTGTAAATATCTTTTAAAATCTTTTTTATTTCTAACTGATTCTGTAGCATTGATGCATAATTTTCTCAATCTTCTAATTTTGCTTAATCATATAAATATATTGTTCTTGACTACTTTTTTCTTTTAATCTTTGTCTTGTTTTTTACTGCTATTATATGCTTGATTCATATTTCTGCTATTACTATCTTGTGGTTACTCTTTGTAATCTCTTCTACTTCTTTAATTTCTGCCTTTTGCAAACTCAAAACTAATTCCTCTAATATCTATATATAGTCAATTCTTGTTGCTACTTTTTTATTTAACCATATGTATTATTGATCTATTAAATTCATATCTCTATATATATCTCTAAAGTCTTATTTTTTCATTTAATTAAAGATTGGTAGTCTTTTGTAATTTATTGTTTGTAAATGTTGTCTGTCTAGAATATTGTCTACTGTGTGATTAAAATTGCCTATTATAATAATTTGCATTTGTCTCTTTCTCTTTAAAATTGTTTTTACAATTTTTTGTTAAATGTTTCTTTCTACTATCTTATTATTTAGTAATATATATACTATAATCACAACTAACTTCAATTGTTTGAAGTATAGTGTAATCTTTATTATATATTCATTTATTTTTTAACTGCACCTATATGCTTTTTTTATTGTTCATTGATTATAATTCTAATGCCTGAAGCTTTCTTCTTATTTTTAGCTGCACTTGTCCAAAAATCTACATATCTTTTGCCTACTACATATATTAAAAACTTTTTTTCTTTTTTTGTAAAGTTTGTCTCTATAATTTCTATTATTGCAATTTCCTCTTTTTCTGTTCAGTTGAGTAAATTTTCTAATTTCCAACCCTTGGTTTTGAGTTCATTAACATTATAATATGCTAGTTTTATTTTTTTTTATCTTCTTTCTATTTTTCTTTTAGTAATTTTCATTCTATTTCTATGCTTTTAACTCTTTTCTCTTTCTACCATACATGCTTTCTTCTTAACAAAAAGTTTCTACTTCTCTTCTTTTTTTAAAAACCTTTCTTTTATTTCACAAAAACTTTTTAATCTTCTTGTCTATATTTATTAATTCAACTGTGGCATTCTTAAAAGCAGTTGGATTGTTCTATCATATTCTTTTCTCTGTTCTTCTCTAGTTTTTCTAGTTTTTCTAATATTAGGCTTAACATGTTTTCAATATGTGAAGTTCTTTCTTGTAACCTTCTTTGGATCATCTTTTTTTTCCTTGTCATTTTTTGACTTTGGTCTTTGGTTATTACATTTTTTTTATCTTGTACTTTGTTTCTGTAGTCTTTATTTCTCCAATTGTTTTTGTTTTCTTTTAACTTTATTTTCTTTTTGTATCTATTTCTTAGGTCTTTTGCATTTTTCTGTTCTTCTTCTAAGCTTGTATCTTTTTGTATTTTTCTTTTATTCTTTTGTGTTTTTTGCTCTCTGCTGCTACCTTTTTGTATTATTTTATTATCTTTTTAAGTTTGCATTTCTAGAACATTAAAGTTTCATTGTACCAAACCTTTTTCTTAGTAACCATATTCATGTCTAGTTGGCTTTTGAATGATATCACTACATAATCTCTTGGCTTTCTCCATCTATTTGGTAGTATATATACTGCCATTGCTTTCCTAATCTTGAGTTCTCTTAGAAGAATTAGTTCAGATATTCTTTTTGATATTTCTTTTAGTCTTGCTATAACTGATTTTTTTCTTCTTTTCTTTCTTTTTTTTTCTTCATCTATTGTTATTCTTGTTAGTTTTCTATTTCTCAATACAATTTTCCATGAAAATATTTATTCAGCCTCTTCTTTAACTTTAATTACTGCTGTTGTTCTGTACATACTTCTTCTCATTTTGCATAAGGATATATTTCCTACTTTTCTTACCAGGTACTTGATCTCTTGTTTTGAGATTTTTTTTAATAGGTTCTATACTATAAGCATTACTAAGTTTTCTTTGCTTTTTGTGTCCTTTTCTCTTTAGCTCTGCATTTTGTTTTTTATTTTTCTTTTTTTTTTGCATTTTCTTCTTTCTCATTATTTCTTCTTTCTTTTTTGTCATCTTTTTTCCTTTACTGTCACTTTCATTTTCATATTCTTCTGTATTAAAGATCATTCTAAACTAGTTGTTGTGTTTTTTTTTGGATTTTATTAATTGCTTCTTCTCTATTATGTTTACAATCAAAATTGACTACAATCCAAGCATTACCCTTCTTGAACACTTCTTTAACTTCTATTACATGTTTGTTAGTTATTAGTAGTCTTTTTACAAATTTTGTTCTTTCTTCTTTTGAACTGCCTAATATATTATATACTGATATTTTTGTCATATATATTAGTTTTTTACTGTAATCTCTGTTCACAGATGACTATATACTTTGTTTTAATAATGTCTTCATAAAGCTGCTTCTCTCTATTTCATGGTTTTATTTCTTTTTTCTTTCTTCTTCTTCTTCTTAACTTCTAATTGCTATTATTATGTCTTGACAATCTTGTTACATTATATTTGTTTTTAATGTTTTAATTTTTTCTTCTATGTATTTGTTTATTATTGTTTCTATTATCATACTTGTGTATTCTGTATCTTTTGTATCTTCTTTATTTCTTCTTTTTTTTTGACATTTTTTTTTTCTTCACTTATATTCTGTTGTAGTTCTTTTTTTACTATTATTATATTTATTGCATCTATCATTTGTCTCATTTTCTTCATATACATTTCTGGTATAATTACTTTTTTTTTGACATTGTTTGATTTTTCTTGCTGTTTATGCTTTCTACTGCTATTTTTTTTTTTTTTTTGCTAAGGCTATACTTGTGGCAATACTTTATTGACTTTATATCGAGTTAGTTATTACAACTATTTTTACAGAGATGAGAGTACAGCTAGTCATGTGTGCAACTTTTGGTTGCCTATTTAAGTAGTTCGCTCTAAGGTTTTACACTAGATGCTGTATCTATAACCTACTAGGAGATTATTTATTTAAACCCTCTGATCATCCACCCTGTCATATTGGAATCTCCAACTAACCTCCTGTATATACCTACCCAGTATACCGTCTGAGCAGTATGGTATCTATCCTTTTTGTACTGGTTCCCAGGCCATTACATATTTCAGAGTATGTTACCTGCCAGTAAGGTGCAGGGAGCTCTCCGTTGTTAACTATCTACCCACTTTTAGAACACTAACACAGACTACCCTTACAGAGTTCATCCAGACCCCAGTACTGACTTCATAGTATATCCCTAGTACTTTTAGTATACCCCTGCTTTGAACCCAAACTCCTAATCCAGATAGCCTGATAGAACTGTAACCTGTCCTTGGTATATTGAGGCCAGCCCAATATTCTTTTCCTCTAGTCTGAAATCCAGCAGCCTGATTGGTGGTACTCCTCACCTGAGATTCTTGTCTACCTGAATCCTTTATATTGGTATCCATTTCCTAGGTCTAGCCTTAACAGTAGTACTGTCGAAGATCTGTGTTACCTCTCTGCTCGGAATTTCCAAGTGGGCTTCAGCTTCCCAGTTCTACAGATTTACACAGTCTGAGAACTTATATTAGGTTTGCACCACCTGATACCAGTTTGCATTCCTCTGTGTAACAGGTTACACAGATGCCCCAGACCTGCCAGTCATGCTAGTGCGACCATAGTTACAGATATCCTATCCCAACTGATTGACAGAATGCTGTCGCCATAATACTGTCTATATATTACATAGGTGATTATTCAAATTTCACTATCAGTGGATTTTAAACTTACAACCTACTACTTGGGGGTATGACAACTTATCCACTTCACTAAGTCACTACACTCCTTTCTACTGCTATTGAATGTTGGCTTACATGATTTATTTTTTCTGTCTATTTTTCTATACTGATTGGATTTTTTTATATTTACTTTAATTATTGTTTTGTATATTTTCCTTAGCATTATTGTCTTTATTAAGTCTGTCTTCTATAATGCTGTTGCAACTATATCTCTCACATTAAAGTAGTTGTCTTTATTTGCTAGTTCTTGCTCTAACTCTTTGCTATTTATAAGTTTTAATACTGCTTCTGCTCTTTCACTTACCAACTTTAGTGTCTTAGACTCTTCTGGTTTTATTTGTATTAACATTTGGCTATGCTTATGTAACTATTTCTAAATACTTCTATTATGTGCACTTTGTAATACTTACATGTCTATTCTGTCTATTTTCATATATATTTGTTTGTTTCCTTACATGCTCATATGATTCTAAATGATTTGCAATTTCAAGCCAATGCTATTTTTCTAAAATTTTCTTTTTAGTTTCTGTTTCATCAAGCTTGTTTTCTTTCTACTTGCTATGTCTTTTTATTTTCCTTATTGTTGCACTTACTAGGTCTGTTTTAAGTATTTTTTCTTTTTGTCTAAGTCTTTGACTATTGTTTTAATGCTGGTTTTTATATAAAATTTGATTTTTTTTTTGTAAGTTTGTGTTTTGATAATTAGCAGAAAGAGTTGATAACTGCTCTTTCTGTGTTTACAAACTTTTAAAAAAATGAATATAATATTTATAACTTATATAATTATTTTTTTTAAATATTAAAGTAAGTACTTGTAACTTAAAATTTTATTAATAATACATTTAGCTAATAGTTGTATTACAACTACAAGAAGCAATTATGTAAAGAGTATATAACTAGTTATTTGTATAACTTTAGTTATTGTCTAATTTAAGTAGTCTGTCTGAAGGTTCTATATTAGTTATTATATCTGAAATCTGCTTGTAGATTTTCTATTTAAACATTCTAGTTTTTTTTTTTTATAAATATTAACAGTGAGGCCATGCCTTTAACTTTATTGAAATTCAATTGAAGTTTTTACAAAGAAAAGCTTGCTTTTAAATTACATATGAAGAATAAAGACTCAGGCATATAATCTGCAACCTAAACCTATACTCTAGTTTTTGTATTTATCTACCTATCTATATTTACTAATATATCTCAGTTAATACTAATGCAAATATGATATAATTACTAAGTCTTTAAGATAGTTGCTTATATGAAAACCTTTAAACCTTTCAAAATCTTTTATATCTCATTCTTATAGCTAATCTGGTAATACTATGGCCAAGACTAATATTTGCAATCAGAGTATATTATTAAATTGCTAAGCTCTTGTAGAGTTTATCACAACTCCAATATTTACTTCACAATATATCTTTACTACTTTGGTATTTAAATCAAGTTTCATTAAGCTTTTAGCTCAGATAGTTTAAAAAGGTAAATAAAACATACTTCTGGTTTACATGTTCTTTAGTATATAGTCTTTTTCTCTAGAATAGATCTCAGTAGCCTGACTAGTTGCAATAGCTTCTTTTTAAAAACTGACTTGTTATTACTCAGTTTCACAAATTATATAAGCTATTTCATAAGCTAGTCTTTATAGTAGCACTGTTAAAAGTTCAAATTATCTCTTTACTTGGATCTTTCAAATAAACTTTTGTCTTTTTGGTTTTTGTGATTTATATAACTACAGGTTTATACTACATGATTCCAGTTTGTGTTTTTTTATACAAAGTTATACAAATACCATGTAATCTTTCAGTTATACTAATATAATACAGATAACAGGTATCTGATCCTAACTAATTCTAAAAAACAGTTAACTGTAATATAAAAAGAATTGCAAATTTTTTATCAATACTAAGATTTGAACTCTAGATCTGCCACTTGGAAGTTAACAATTTGTTTACTTTACTAGGTCACTACACTTCTATATAATTATTTTTAATTTTTATTATTATTATTATTATTATTATTATTCCTTTGGTAGCCATAATGATCAACCAGTTAAAAGTTTATTTATAAATGTTTAGTACAAATAATATATAAATATAACTATATCTAACTCTATATATCATTATTATATAGTTATTCTAATTGGCACTTATGAGTAACCTGCTACATCAGACTTACTAAAGTCTGGATTAAGCTCATCTGTCTGCTATCCTATAATTGAACAGCACCAATCTGATATTATTCATTTATAAGAAGATAAAAAAAATTAAAAAAAATTTTTCTTGTTGAAAGGTAAATGCACTAAAAAAAAATATATATAGAGAAGAAATATAAAAAAAAAAACAAATATCAAGAAATAAAGAAAAAAAGAATTGCTGACAAAAGTTAAACAAATAGTTATTAATTATAAAGGCTATATCAGCTTACTAAAAATTATATATTACTAAATACAATAATTTCTACTTTAACTCTATCTAATTATTATATTTAATACTAAAGCTTATATTCTAAAGAAAACAATTTAACTAAAACTAAACTGGCAGAGAATTTTCCATATACTAAATGCACTGACTGCTTGTTATTAGATCTATTTTTATATATGACTTATTATACTTTTCATCAGATCTTACATTTTAACACTTGTTACATTTTGATCAATTATCTTATTTTTTACCAAAAAATCTCTAATTTTATCTCATTGTTGTGTTTTTTTCAAGGCATATATACTTATACTTTATCTACAACACAGGCTTTTTTAAAATAGAATTGATAAACAACCTTAATTTAGAAGGATCAACAATGCCAATTTTAATAGAAGTAAGCTAAATTGCTTATTTTTTGATAAAAATTTCTTAGAAAAAAATAGAAAGAGAATTTTTTAGAGCACCAACTATAATGAGTATAGAAGTTTACATTATATAGAATAGCATATCAAACTAGGCTTCTATATTTACTGTTGCTCAAATATAGCTTGACAAAAACTTTTTTGATTATAGCCAAAGTTATTTTTTAATAACTTTATAGACTTTTATCAGAGAACCAAATCTACAAGAAGCTGTCTTTTCAACTTTTTTTTATATTATTTATATGCAATTTAAAACTCTTAAATTCAGATGCTATATGGTGAAGTTTTGTTATATATAAACATACTAACTATATAATTTTTATAAATTGATATATGTGAAAAAATTGATGCAAAAGATCATCATAAAGAGGTTTTTTTTTTATAATTTTTTAATTTTTATTATTATAAAAAATTTATTATTAATTTATTTTTTTTTTTTTTTTTTTTTTTTTTGGAGTTAAGGTGAGGTCATGCCTCAAGTCTGTTTATTTGAACATATTGTTACAGTTTGTA